>DF359640.1:49556-72500 GCA_000787875.1 Solanum virginianum
ATATATATATATATATATATATATATATATATATATATATATATATAACGTCGGGTTGGTTTGGCATCAGATTGATTTTTTAAAATCAAATTCAAACCAACCCAAATATAGTCGGGTTTTTTTGTCAATACCAAATCAAGTCAAATCAAACCACTAGTCGAGTTTTTTCTCGGGTTGACTTGGTTTGTGGTTTAGTTCGATTTTCGATTTGATTTTGTTCACCCCTAGTCACAACCCACAACCTGACACCGACTTTGATTTTGTTCACCCCTAGTAGAAAGAGAATGAATAATTTTTCTCCCAAACCCACGTGACAAGCTTTTTATTGGTTTGAACATTGAAGTGGGCCCAACAGTAGCAACTATATATAGATTGATTTTAGGTTGGACTAAGATGACGTGGAGCATTCTTATTGGCGAGGTGGTAGTAAGGGAGAAAGAATTTTGTCCCACGTCATTCTTCGTAGGCTTGTTCTCTCTCTCTCTCTCTTTTTTTTCAAAAAAGCATATGATTTTTAGTTGGGAAGGAAAAACTAAGGGGATGACATAAATTGCAACTGAAGTTCTAAAAATGCTCACAAATGTGAGACCTGAAGTTCTAAAAATGCTCACAAATGTGAGACCCACTAGAAGTTATACGTGGACGCATTTTATTTGTTAGGTAGTAGAGGGAATCCCTGGGTGACGTGTAATGTTTTCACTGGTTTGGTTGTCGTAAAGGAAGTCACTTTTTTTTTTTTTGGTTTTCTAAGGTAGCCCCCAACCCGACAGGCTAATGATTAATTCTCCACGGATCTAAGCTCCATTTAAGGATTTGTCGCTGGCCAATTGGTTGTTGCATACACAAGGCGAGGATCGAACCCCCGACACTTGCTTAGCGACCTAGTGTACTAACCACTAGGCCAATCAAACTTGGTTAAAGGAAGTCACTCATATATATATATATAGAAGTGAAACAAAGAAAATGAAAAGGGGAAATGAATGAATAAGTAATGACTGCAGGAAGCTAGAAGGAACAAATATAGAATGAAACAATTGATACCATGCCCTATGTACGTTTCAATTCATTGAATCCAATGAGAGGTGAGGCTATCCAAGTGTTCCTTTTTAATGTTTACAATTATTTCTTTTATTGTCTATTCAATTAATTTCTAGTTATTCACATCCCATAATAACTCATTAATTAGTCATTACATATAACCACATCTCATACAAACCATAATAAAGTAATTAGAGTTAATTATTTTTTTATTTAATTAATTTAGATGTTTTATAATACTTTAATTAAATATAAGGATAAAATAGTAATCCAACTTTATATTTTGGAGTTTTTCACTTTTAATATAACTAGTCCTTTGGAATGTGAATTGCACGTTTATCCTTTATTATTTCATAAATTTGTATGTATCAAATTTAATATATTCTACTAAAAGTGTATGTTTTCTCTCAAACCCAATAATATCACCTAATTTTTTAAATTCAATTTTTAGTTATATAGATATGATATGATATTTGTAACACTTTCTTTTTGACACAAATATAATCACGGAAAAATATTAAAATAATTATTTAATTTTATTTGTGCAGTCAAAAGAAAAATTTGTTTAATCCTAATTTTAATATTTACTTAACTTAAAATAACTGATCAGGATGATATAGTGAAATCATAGTTGAAACAACTGAAAACATTATTCATTAAGGGTAATATTGTAAAATCATAATTGAAATAAGCAACTGCCTTAAAAAGATTAAATTAGAAGTCCACGAAATATTTTAATGGACCCATGTAATACAAAGGAGAAAGAGGCAGGCAACCAAGAGTTGCCTGGTTGCCCCAACTCACTTATATAATAATAAAGAATACATAGTTTGAGGCAAAATATTGAAGTGGATTATCTCTATTTATACTCTTTTACTTGGGCTCGCAGTGAATTGTTCACAAATTGGGAGTAGAATTCTCTTACAATGTTTTTTTGAGGAGCTCTAGCCTTCCAATTTCCATCCTCTTCCAGCTTAGCATGAGCCATCAAATGAAGTAAACTGAGCTCTGCATGCAGCCATTTTCTTTCAGCAGTTACTTGGGACTTGTAACATGTTTTGCCTTGGTCATCGATCACAAGTGTGCTCGAAAAACATATATGTCAAACCAAGCAGTTCAATCTCGAACAGTCAAAATGTGAACACAGTGCACGTAAATTTTTATTGCACCCTTTCTGACAGGGCCTCGGTTAGGCTATCCTAACTGGAAAATTGCAGTCCAAATAACATGATTCCATATGAATACATGGAGATCACTCGTTTTAGGTTTCCCATCCTGTGCCCAATACTTGCAGGGGGGACCATTCACACTGCAGCACCCATTCTTGGAGGCAGTGCTCCCAACAAGATTTTTTCCTATTCCCACAACACATGTTGGTCACAGGGTTTCTCTCTTCCTTTTTTCTTCCCCTCTTGATGGAAAATTCAGCTGACGACATTGGAGTTTATATATCTTTTTTTCCTTCCATTTTCAGAGGAAGATAAAGAGAAGAATGAACAAGTTGGACCATTATACACTTGGTAATGACTAATGAGTGTTCTCCGGTCATCATAAACAAAATAACTTTGGGGAAGTGCTTTGCTTTTTTTTAATATATACGCAGCCATCAGTAAACAAAAAATTACTATTGCCATATATATATGTACACATATATTTGAGAACACATACAGACAGAGTATTCCTCAGAGTCCAAACGATCTTGGTAAGTCTCACACCAATACCTTCTGTTAGAGATTGAATCAAGATTGAAACTGGAACTATTTGTGAGCACGATCATGTGTTTTTCTCCAGTACTGAGAGTGCTGGTGTCAAATAGTTGTTTGCTTTGTCAGGCAAATGTGCAACCTGCAATTTTTATAAGAAACTGAATGAGAAACAGGGATGAAGTAAAATTTTAGCTACTATAGCTGCCAAAAGAAATTCATACAGAAAGTGAAGGAAATGGCTGTACAATAGTTGGCCTTTGATCTTTTAATTGATAAAATTTGTTATCTAATGGTCTTACCAACTCGTAAAGTTCCTTCCCAGGCTCAGCGACATATTCATAACATACCTAGTCAGGGAATAGGGTCAATTAGTTCTTCTGTCAAATTCTGCCATCAAAAACAAGTAGAAGTATTACTCACATCAAAGCTCTTGTTTCTGGCTGTCGAATCATGCAATGCCTTCACACAAATATCAGCCACATCAGCACAACTGATTCCCTGCATGTACCATTATGAAGGTAAGGTCAATTGGAAGCATTGCAATACTCTCATGAGTACAGTAAGGCTCTTACCTGAGATATACGGTTTCCTTGGTCAAATATGAGTGCACGTTGCCCACCTGGTTCTTCCTGCAGAAAGTAATCATTAAAAATCTTCAGATTTGCTATATTCTGATATTTTGGGTGGTAGGTCTCTCGTTCCAACAATATTCATATCAATGTATGGTACAACTGCTAAATTTGCTTGCTTCATTTACCATTTCACAAGTGGAAAACCACATTATAACAGCTGCTAAGCAGAACTTTCCATAGAAATACATATGTGTCATCGCTGCCGATAACTAATTCCGTCCTACTCTGACTAAATTTGACCACTTGAAGGGTTCCCTTCTTATAATCCGCTATGTCCTTAACGGCCAATATACGGTTTCAAGGGTAGTCCATTTGCATTTAGTTTAACTTCCAGCAAACTTAATAACATTGTTGTTAAGCAATAGTTTAACAGTTGTTCTGACAAAATATGGGGAAAAAACACTTCTTGCTTTCCCACTAGAAGTCCAAATATAACCTATCACAAAGAATGCTGATTTACAATTATGTTTGCCTATATGACTAACTAATTCTAAGCAAAGCAAAAGCTGACTCGAATCAGACGCATTGTTTGAGGTCAGTCCTAAAGTTAACCAGAAGCTAACTATACTTGATATTTCCAGCTGATAGACCAACATATGAACACTGGAAAACATATTTACCATCAAAGGACCTGGGCGAATTATTGTGTATCCCAGGCCGGACCTTCTTAACGAATCTTCACCAGCCTACAAAAATTCAAATTATCAGGAATTCAGTTTTAATCCAAGACAACTACATGAAGGAAGAGTCTGAAGAAGAACTCACCCTCTTGGCTCGCAAAACTTGCTCCCGTCTGGTAGGCTCTATTCCTGACCCCGTACATGATACTAAGACAAAGTCAGTTTCTTGTCCAGTCTGCAAAATTTACAATAATTTGGCAATAAGTATATTGTCCAACACAATTCTTTTATCAACCAAATCATCAATTTAAAGATGACTGATGAAAAGAAGTAATAGCATCGACCGTAAACAGAGTTATTTTCTGTATATAAATTTTTACTTTTCTTCTGAACAGCACAGAGATCTATAAATCGCCTCCGACCAAAAGTTGCCTAAAATTTGCAGTCAGTATTTCAATGCACAGATATTGCCTAAACCCATGCTGATTCACAACCTATCACAAATCATCTGCCTATCCAATGATGATCAGTCATAAGGAAAACACTGATTTGTCTTTCAGTTAGAATTGGAGTGTATATGCATTAATTGATGTTCATTGATTTCACACACTTGTAGTTTTAAGATTCCAATAGAAAAGAGTAGAACTTAACATGACATTTATGCTGATACTAAGAAGAGGAAAAACAAAAAAACACCCAATTAAAAAATAAATATGCACAGCATGACAAGGACAAGTAAATTATTCTGCACGATAACTATATGAACAAGACAGCTGCCTTTATCTTCCCAATCACATATTAGATTCTACTAGACGTGAGTCATCTTTCTCTCTAGGACTTACCCGATGAGACTAGTCTCGGAAACACAGCACATCATGAAACATGTATAAGCTATAAAGATAAAGTAATCAACTTTCATGTGGAGGCTTGCAGCAATTGAACTCTTCCTTTGTTGCTTACTCTGTCAATCTACCTATGTCTTGTTCTATCCATTGCATCAACTGTATGCAATGGTTCAGCAGGACCTTAAGTTAAGAAAACTGAACGTTCGGCCTATTTCAACTCTGAAATCTAGCTCATAAAATTGAGGATTGAGCAAAAATATATAAGGAGACAGTATTCACACAACCAATTTAGGACATTCTAACCACATTCTTGGATAAAATTACTTGCATTTAGTTTTATCCAAGAACTAGCACACTTTATAGGTTGAACCAAATTGACGTAACTCCAAACTTTAGCAACCGACCGAGTTAAATATGGAAAATAATTTTGAAAGTAGAATGGAGTTCTATCACGACTGGTCAAGACCATAAATTATCTTGAAGATACTAAAACATTTACCAGTCAAATTCCAGACTTCTCATAGATTATGACTATTACATGCAGATCACAAGCAAAAACTTGAAGAAACAAAAATCTCACATAATGTTGTTGCACAAACAGTCAACTGAACTTACAGGCAAAGCCTTAATATATTCCATAATTAGCTGAAAGCTTCTCAAATCTTGATTCATCCCTGTAGGTCCTTCAATGGGCCTCTGTAGCAATTAGCAAATGACCATGACAAGCATCAGCAACTAGCACAGGAAAAGAGTTGGATTCTACTTTGAAATGTTTCATAGGATTCATACATAGATGGAGTTAAGGTATCTATCCTAGAACAGGGGTTTTGCAGGTAGAACCATGAATTTTGTTATGAGGCTTGGATCTTCTAGCGGAAATAGCTCTTCTTTCATACATAATTGATCAAATACTTGAAATAATAAAACAGTTTGTTTCCTTTGGGGTTGGTGGAGGTTTGGGCTGGGAGGTTGCAAGAAAAAAGAAACAATCTGCCGACAACAGATGGTCCATTGTTGGCCAGTATATTGTGGAAATGAAGTAGTTGAACTGTAAGGTAATATGTTTAGTTCGTATAGATTGGAGAAACAAGAGGAAATATAAAGTGAAAATACTAGCAACTAATATAGTATGGTTCCCTACATGCACAGATACAGGATTAAGGAAATGACTCTTCAATTATCCATGTGCATTCATCAAGACTGGCCCACTCGATCAATTATTTTATTTCAAGATTTTGCTCCTTCACTGTACTAAAATAATGTGGACTGGACTCAAGTGTATAAGCAATTGATTCATATATTAATCAACTTTTGGAATTCCAGAAATATGGTAACTCAAGTATAACAGTAGAAGAAAGAGTTTAAAAGTTTCGAAGAAGTGAAATGCCAACAATGAGAAAAGGAATGCTTCGTTCGAGGGAAGACCTGTCTTCTAGGCTCAAAGCGTATGGTCAAGGTATGCACAAGGAATGGATCCAATGGCGGATCATCTGGCTTCACCGGCCGAAAGGAAGAAAATGGAACTCTCACCTGTGAAACATGTGCATATGCAAAAACATTAAAATAAAAATATTAAATAATAAAAGAATTCAGACTGGAGGCATTACTCGATCAAAAATTTCCTCCACGTTATAAATCTGAACTCACCCTGCAAAATCCTGCTTTTGTACTAATTCTGGCAAAATACAGTTTGCTTTGTGTTGTATCTGCTGAAGGACCAGCTTCAAGAATTACAACATAAGCTCTCCCATTTCCACCAACAGAGAATACTAGACCCTCATACCTAAGTAAAAGAAATCAATAGCGCCACGAGTACATGCAGTGAGCAGAAATCAACAACTGGGAAAAAGAGCATCAAATATGAGTAAAGAATAAAAGGAAGAACAGAAATTTAAAGTAAATACCTGTCAAGAGTGTAACCCAAAGGGAGTGAGACTTTTCTTGATAAGTCAACATAGCCTCCTCTTGTGAAGACATACCCTTACATGAGCCAAAAGAAAGAACACTTAGAAACAGAATCAAAATATTTCGTCATTGAAATTCAATATTTCACAAATACCGTTAGACTTGTCTTAATTAACATCACAATGCAATAACTGGGACTACAAGCCCCTATATATGTTCACAAACAAAGTGTACATGCTTTCAAGACCTGGGATCATCTCCCCTGGTTACCTGAAAAAACAGCCTCTCCGCTTTCAGTAAACTCAAACTTGGCATCCATTCCTCCATCATACTTAGAAACAACCACATCTTGGAAATATGTCCCTTGACGGACTTCCCACCCCTTCAATGAATCTTCAGACTTGAATTTTGCAATTAAAAGCTTGCTTTTGCTACTCTTTCCAGCTCGTTGCTGTGCAAGTTTATTGTTGTAGTCCTACATTTTTTGAACAGAATGCATACACAGATTACAAACTGATCATCGCAACAAGGGAAAGTATTTGGAAATGCATAGATAATAGTTGCCTGAGATTATAATCCTATAAATTTTTTTAAATGCAGGAATTTAAAGCATTTCTGAAAAATATTTTGCAATTTCTTAGTTAAAGCAAATATAAACTAATGGCCCAGTAAACTGAGAAAAAAGATAATTATCACCCTTAACAAAGAAAAGAAAAGCATCAAAATATTAGGGGGAAGCCGCTATCTAAAATTCAAACTCAATTTTACATCTAATGACAAGAAAGATATGTTAACCAAATGCTGCTTGACTAGCGCTAGCAGTATTAGTACAAGCATCTTATGCAGCATTTTGAGAGGAAGATTTTGCCATCGAAACTACTGTCAGACATCAAACCCAGTCCTTAGGCTTTCTGTTGCTTTACTCCTTCCCGTTCTACCATGGAGATAGGATCTGAGCAACGAAGACAACCTGGAAATGTAATTAATGTAACCTTGCCACCAATGGACCAAACAAGATAGTGGAAGAAAACAAATACCTGCAAGGCTTTGGTGAGATTGTAAACCCCTTGATGATCAACTCTGATGAGATCGCCAGTGATTGAAGACCGAGCAGTGGCACAATAGATGATTTTGTTACAGCCTTGCACTGCATTTTTAAGACTGGAAGGATCACCAACATCGCCTATCACTAGCTCCACAGACCTCGGTAGCATGTCAACCACATCCGGTTCAGCTTTCCTTACTAGAGCCTGTGCGGGAATGTAAAGCAAAGTGTAAATGATGACTAGCATCTCAATTGGGTATCAAGTAAATATATTCAACCAAAGAAAGAGGAAATATATAGTTAACGGGAAGAGCACCACTCAGAGGTAGATTTAGGATTCAACCGCCGTTGATTCCCTATATATATACAACTAAAACAACAACATTTTAGTCCCAAACTATGTAGGGTTAGCTATATGAATTATCTACATTCTTTCCAATCCATTTGGCCATTATGTTAACTGTTCCAATACTCCAAAACTAGAGATGCTCTAAATCTCGGACATATCCCTATGCTATCATACAATCTCTTTCAAAATTTAAAAGCTTCTTTCAAATACTGGGCAAAATGCATGTGTCTCAGATCTCAATCTGCAACTTAATAAAACTTTCTATATGCACACAAATGCAACCACAATGACAATAACAAAATTACACAACATTGACAAATTTTATACTCCATTTCAAAAAAAAAATGACCTAGTTTGACTTAGAATGGAGTTTAACAACAACAGCAACAACAATATACCCAGTGAAATCCCACAGTATTAGACCCCTTGACTAGGTAACCACCTAACCCTACCAACCAATTAGCCTAATATTCTAATTTGCGACCTCCACTGTCCTCAGAGAGATTAAGTTTCGCCATATCATGTCTAATCACCTCCCCCCAGTACTTCTTCGGTCTACCGCTACCCCTCTGTGTAGCCCCTAAAACCAACCTCTCGCACCTCCTAACAGGAGCATCGATACTCCTTCTCTGCACATGTCCAAACCATCGCAATCTTGCTTCCCTCATCTTCTCAGTTAGAGTTATAATAACAAATACAACAAATAAAATAACAAAAACACAAGGAAAAAAAAAGCAATCAAATAGTAATTGGGCCTGGCAGGCCCAATTCTTCAATTTCCTGTCCTAACTCTACACTTGGGCCTGCCTAGCCTTCTGAAAAGGAAAACTCTGTTGTTCCTTGGGCTCCTATGCCCATATCCCTGCTGCTGCTCCTTGGGCCCTTAAGCCCCATATTTCCTTTATACATTGGTATACACACACAGTGTATAAACTACGTATATCAGTGTACACACACTGATTCCTGGCCTCCTTGACCCTGTATTTCAGCTTTCCAGACTCGAGGAAGAGCTAAGGTGCAAGGGTGGAGTCCCGAATGGACTCGAAAAGACTCACATGCAAACAGGAAAGTGCAAACAAATGATTAGTGTAACATGCATCTCAAATCTTAATAGATGAATCTCCTATGGAACAAAAGGAACACATGGCATTATTAGCAGAACAAAGGAGTATGAAAAAGCAAGTATTGCTTGTGCTATTTGCTCATCCTCGTTTGTAATCTTAAAGTTCTCTTTATATTGCAAAAGTTGTAATTTTAAAGCAGTACTAGCTCAACCTTGTTTGTAAAGGAGAGATTAATTTTTTCCCTGGCAGATGTAAGCCCTGGTAAGTGAAATTACAAGTAATTATTGGACTGCAATATCAGCTTCTATTTTCGTGCGGTGAGCAAAATCCTGCTGATAGAAATTTAGACACTTCAACGCAACACAATTTCTTAGAACGGAGTTTAAGAAAATAAAAAAAATAATTTCCTTTGAAACAGACTCAAAGGAAATTAGGTCCTCTTATTAAAAAAACGGAGGGAGTTATAAAACTTTCTATATGCACAAAAATGCAACCACAACAACAATAACAAACCACACAACATTCACAAACAAGTATTGGCCAACTTCATGAATCCTCACTAACCATGTTTTAGAAAATGCACAATATATGCACATCTCGTAACTCTTGCTCTGTACAGTCAGCAGCACTCCATTTAGCCCGTTTATCTATCTGTTCTAATATTTTTTATATTTGGTTAAAATTACTTTTCATGTATATATAGTAGATGTTGAAGCCCCTATGGCTTCTTGGTTTGTTCATTTCTTCATCTTTTGAACAAATTATTTTTTATGTATATATGGTAGATATTGCACCTAAGGGTGTGGACTAGTGGTCAATAAAGTGGTTAAGAGCCAAGAGATCTCAGGTTCAATACCAAGCGGAGTTCCCGTAAAAATAAATGTATATACATAATAAATATTGAATTCCCCATATTTACTTCCGGGTATTTAGAACATCTCCTTAGTGATCACTAACCATATTTCTTAAAAAACACAATATATGGACATAATCTCAACTATTAAGAAAAAAGTTAGTAATAAAAGTATAGCAAGAGGGCAAAACCAAAAATGGCGAAATGGACCTTGACAGTGTATCCCCTAAGCATGAGTTTGCGCACAACAATTCTACCAACACGGCTAGTCGCGCCAACAACAAGCACAGTAGTATTCTGCGCACCAGGGATAGCGAATTCACACATGGGTCCACCTTCTCTAAAAAGCAGACTACTCTCATCATCAGAACGAATAGTTCTCGAAATCTGCCCTAATCCTGAAAACTTTCGCCACACTTCATCAAACACTTGCCGTGAACGCCTTCCTAATCCAACTGGATTTACATCATCCAATCTCTTTATAACAGAAACTGATGAAGATTGTAACTCCTCCTCCTTCACCTCTTCTACTACCTTTGGCTCTTCCTTTTCAACAACTACCTTCTTCTTCTTCCTCTTATTTTTCTTCTCATTGTCACTTGAAGGAGAAGATGCAGCCCTCGTAACAAAAGAATTGGTGGACTGTTTACGGTTTGCTGCGGTAGTAGTACTCCTTATTGAATTAGGCTTTCTCCATATTGGATTATTATAAGAATTGTTTATATTGTTGCTAAATGCTACATGAGGAGTAAATGTTGCAGTTGCAGCACTCATTTGGAAAGAACAATGAGTTTTCTCTATGATTTGTTTTTAGGAAATTGAATTGTTAGAAATTACAATAGAATTTTGTATTTTGAAATGAATAATGAGATGAAGTTGGCAAAGAGTAGCCAAGTCATGATTGATGGTGACAGTGTAAAATTTCCTCCACATAAATCAGCGATGTGAAAGAGAAAATGTAGAAGCTGGTTGTGCCACGTAGAGATACTCCTTCCCTTAGATTATTATTTTGGACGGGCGTTTTTTCTATTTTATTTAGCGTTTTTCCTATTTTATTTATTAACAGAGTCGTTTGGTTTTGACACAAATAAGTTATGATAGAATTAGTTATTGTGAGATAATTTGGTTTGACATATTCAAAATATTATTTATAGTATAATTTATAAGAATAAGATATTTATTTACTAAAGTATCTTTCACTTTATTTAGTTTTTTTTAATTTTCTTCGCAAATTTTAATTATTCATTGTAAAATATAATTTTTATCTTATTTAATATATGTGTATACATTTTCAAGACTATGTCATGTGTTTTTAAAATTAAAATTTTATATTATTTAACTTAAAAATAAAACTTCTATCTTATTTAGCTTTGAATAAGATTTTTATCCCTAGCTTAAAAATAAAATTTCTATTTTATTTAGATTAAAAATAAACTTTCATCTTATTTAGTTTAAAAGTAAAACTTCCATTTTAAGTTTATTAAAAGTAAACAAAAATATTATTGAAATAATTGATATATAAAATATAATTTTTAAGTGGGTAATAAACTATTTAATTTTAAAATATAGAATTTAGTAGTGGAGTGAAGATTTTAAGAGAAATCAAAATATAAATAAACATAAGTATTAGAAAAATAAATTCAATTTAAAATATATTTATAAATAAAAATTGTATTTATAAAATATAATTTTTTTAATTACAAAAATATATAAAAATAAGGATTAATCAAGGTTGTAAATATTATTATAAATATTATATATATATATATATATACATAAATGTAAAAATGATATATAAAAGAGAGTTTAAGGGGAGGGGGGGGGGTATTTTTATTATTTCACATACTTTATCCCGAAATAAATTATCTTGGAATTATTATGCCACCTCCTCGAAAGGATAACTTATCACAGAATTAATTGTTAATTCTGGGATAAGTTATCCCAATTTGTGCAACCAAACAAGGAACTAAAGATCACTAAAAAATCATCTTGAAATTAGCTTCCCTTATTCATCACACTAAACATGTCTAAAGTAATGTTATTCCCCTTCCCCTTCCCCTTCCTCTTCCCCCTCCCTCTTTTTTCTTTTTTAAGGTTGAACAGATCAAAATTAGCTTGAATTTCATATGATCTATTCAATGCATGCCTAAACTTTATGTTCGCCTAATTGTCCTCTTGAATTTGGTAATTTGATAGTCTCGATGTTCGTAAGTGCTGATGTGGTAAATAGAGTACATACAATTTCTAAGCATGGGAGAGAAGAAAAATTGAGGATGTGAATACACCTTCTATGTTCGTTTCTACTTTTTCTTAAGAGAGTTTAAAATATTGGGAGAAAAATATTTTAAAAAATACTCTTATAAAATTTATTTTGAACATTAAAAATAAAACTTCCAAAATATTATTTCTAAGTTTTTGGTTGCAAAAATTAATATGGAGGAGTAAAGAAATAGCCCTTCTTAACAACAAAAGAGTACTTTAGTTTCCTCCTTAGGATTTGGATATTGTCAGATAAGGCCAAATATCTTTTTAGTGGACTAAAATTTTACAACTAATATTCTTTCTTGTCTGTCTCTAGGGAGTTCTTTGTTTTTTTCCTCTTAGGATTTGGATAATGTGAAACAAGAAGAGCAACATGACATGCGCAGACTTACATTCATCCAAAGGTGATCAGATGAATATTTTTCGTCAATTTTTTTTGAATATATAGATTAAATATAAATATTTTGATATATATCAATTGTTGAATGTCCTTAATACAAAAATCATCCACCCATATTTTAAAGTATGAATACTCTTGATAAAAATATTGGCTCCGCCACTGCATGACTTATAAGAAACTATATAAGTGGATGTCCTGGAGGAGGCCATGGGGTGAGATGGAGAAGTGAAGAATTTGGTTAGTGTAAAAATGTCAATTTTTCATGGGATAAAAAAAGTCTATACTTAATTGGAAGATTTTCACAAAAGGGATACTTTTGGGCTGTTATTTAAATATTGTTACTACTAATTTTGACATTGGTGCGAAAATTACTTTTTTAACTTTAATGAGAAAAATTGAAACTAAAATACCCTTAAAGAAGAAATAGTAGAGCGACATTGATAATTGTGGCATTCAAATCCTAGTAAATTAATATGGCTTTATTCTATAAATAATTTATAAGTTGTCGAATTAAATTACACCTAAATAGTACTGAATTGTCGTAGTTCGTTTTTAGAGCTGCAAGCAAATATATATATATATATATATATATATATATATATATATACACACACACATTAGATAATAGATGCCCGTGCAAGGCACGGGCGTTATGTATCAATTAAAATGCAAATAAAGGAGAAAAGTATAGAAGCTTTGATGTTGCTGTAATCGAGACCCTTAATTACATAAAAGAATAGCCTAATCAAATAACTCACAATACGCATAGCTATCATAACCAATAAAATCTATGAATTTGTAATGTCAATTTTACAGTAAAATGAATAAAAGTGTAGCTCAAAGTAACAATTAGCTAAAGCAATTGTAACAATAGGTACCCAGGTAACTATTTTTTCTTACTATGTAATGTCAAAATTAGGCTACAAAACATTGTCCATATTGTTAATACATAGAAGCACAATCCAGAAAACGCTACCCAACCAATTATACAAAATCATTTTTAACCTTACGAAATTATATCCTAGTTGCCGATGTCAAACTCTTATACAATAAGTCAAGTCAAGGAGAAAATTATGCCGTTATTTATAAGGCCCTAGCTATTTGAGAAGTGAAACAAATAGTTTTATGCCTTTTTTTAAAATTGCTTTGTTTTGAGTCGAGGGTCTTCCGATAATGGTCATGAGCTAGGGATAAAGTGTGCATACAACTTACTCTATCTTCCCAAGTCTCACCTGGTGGAATTATACTTAATTTATTTTTGCAGCATTTCTCACCAAAGAATCCTTTTACCGGAGAGATAGATACAGAAGCAATTGATTTAATACATTAATGATGGTCCATTTCTTTTATCTAGAGCAGTCTTTAACAGGGAAATAAGGAAATATACAAAACTTAAAGTTGATAACTTTACGTACTTCTCCTTAAGTATCCTAATCAATATATTTTTACCAAGTCTAGTTGAAATATGAATAAAGAGTTCATATTTCACCACGGGTTCTCTGTCTGTAAGACATTCTTATAACGATCGCTCCAAGTAAAGCTGTCTCACCTTCATTCAAATCCATTTGCAAATTAGGACTTCATTACTGAGTGATCTTTTAACATGTAGAACTAACTCCATAAATTGAATTAATTAATTTATACCAATCATGTAACACTTTAGAAATTACTACAATACCCCTAGACAAAAGATTGCTCGAATAACGCATCTTCCCAAACTCTTTTGAAAAATTCGAGGCTGGAAATGTGATCACCACAAAAATTGTGCGAAAAAATGATCTTGGTTGATTTTTTGAGTGATCGGATCGAAAAATAATTTTTCAACACAATAACGCAATTCCAGAAAAGTGCACGACATGTCCGCATTGCGGACTTATCGCAGACTTGCACTTAGATTTTCGTTTCATTATTTCTATGGGATAAAAAATTGATTGAAAAATGATTTACGTAAAATTTCACATAAAATGCATTTGACAAAGCGATTTATGTGTTATTTTATGAAAATAGTTTCTGAACGCGTTTTAAGTTTTCGTAAACAAAATGAACTGAAGTGCGACAAATTCGCGTCGCATACATGCTTCACCACGATACTTGATTTTTAGTTTTAAAAGCAAGGGCATTCTAGTCTTTTTTTTACGCATCCTAGACTAAAACCCCGTCGCTTTGAAGTCGTTTTCAACCCTATATCAAATCCCAAGTGTGAACTTATCTTAAGAACTAGGTCTAAGGAGAAAGAGGAGGCTAAAGCTCAAGAGATTTAAGACTAATCTTCGTTGTTTTGATTCTTCAAATTTCATTCCAGGTATGTAAGGTCACCTAAAATTCTATTTTTATGTCTAATCTATATTTCCTATCAAGAATTCTAGTCAAAAATCAAGTCAATTATATTCCTATGATCTTATGGAGAAATTATAGAACCTTGTCATGAAATTTTTGTTATTTTATTATTATTATGCTAAAAACTTTATTACTGAGTACATCTTTTTAAATTCTTGAAGTATTACTACAATTACAAGAACCCTAAAGAAGTTTTAAAATCATTATGGTCATGCCTTGTTTGAATTTAAGATGTCTTTTTTCTTACAGTGTTTACTAAGGGTTTGAGCATGATTTGAGTTAAATGAGTTTGAGACTGAGCATATATTCTAAATGTTTATCTTGAGATTGAGTTGAAGAAAATACACAAGTTTTATGCATAATTTTTATCAGTAAATAGCATGGCTACTTTCTTTTTTAAAGAAAGCATTACCAGTCGGGATGGCAATTGGGCGGGTTGGCTCAAATTTGAATGAGTTATAATAGGTCAAGACACCAAACAGGTCAAGACCCAACCCAACTCAAATTTGCTTGGGCAAAATGGGTTGGGTCAAAACAGGTTGAGTAATAGGTTATAGAGCGGGTTAAGACCCAACCCGACTCAATATTTACTAAGTTTTACTTATTTTATTTGTTCTTTTTTCAATATTTTAGTACTTAATAAAATTATATTTTTCTTTTACGGCTATATAAAACATATCAAATTGAAAAAAAAAAGTGTTTTGAAAATATTTTAACATGATCTCTCTAGAATTAATTCGGGTTGCATATCAATCCAATTTTAAATGGATTGGGTTGAGATAGGTTGAACTAACAAGATTCAATAGGTTGGGTCAGGTTGGGCATGTTGGACTTAATTTTCCACCCCTAGTTACCCGTTATGATAAACATTATCAGTTTTGAGAAAGAAAAGTCAGTTTATAAAAAATATGTTAAGCCAAGACTCTAAGTAGCACAATTTTTAGTTTTCCCCTTAAGTGGGACATTTTCACAGTTATTGAGCACAATGCATGTTTTGAGAGTAGTACTGAGTATCGATGTGGGTACGAGTTTAGGTAACTCCAACTCCATAAACTACGTAGCCAGCGTAGATTGTACCAAATGTACAACTCCTCTATGTCACTAAGATGACCGAGTTTATATGGATCCCCAACACTTCATCCCTTACCCCGACAAGGCATGAGATGACTCTGTAACGTGGACAGTGCGTTGCATCATCACGAGGCTCATACTAATGGTTGTTGGTTAGAGAAACTCCCCAAGTTACGGTACACGTTATTTTTAGACACAGACAAAGTTGCATTAATTTATGCATCAAATTAGATATTTTGCTATAATGCATTACTTATGTTATTGAATTATTTTCAACATTAAGCCTATAATTTTAAATCGTAAATAATGAGTTTTCTTATTTTAGGCCATTTTACATACCGTACATTCCACATACTAGCAGACATTCAGTAAGACAGCTTTCCAAAAGCAGTTGGTGAGACTTCTTTGCCTTCAGAGGACTCTAGTTAGTTTAGTTTATGTATTTTGTTTTACAGTTAGGTAGTCGTGATCTTGTTGCGGCACCTATCTTCAATATAGTATAGGCTTATGATGTCGCCCAAGTTACACCTTCTTTTTAGAGAATAAAGCGGTCGTTGTCAAGATACAAAACCTAATCAAGGTTAGGGTCGAACCCAAGGGAATACGTAGACTCAAGACCAATTCACCAATAAGAAATTCAAGTAGTTAACCAACTCAATTCCTCGAAGGGGGGAGGGGTTTGCAATAATCAATAAGAAAGTAAACTAAACAATCTATCACAAAAGACAATCAATAATACAAAGCAACAAGGGTATCATGTTCTCCATGACTTTCCAACTTAGTATCGCCAGATAACCCAATTATAGCATGCAAGATGGTAATTTAAGTTCACTAAGCCCTTTGGTCAAAGGTGAGAGGCGAATTTCACTATGTGACTTGGCCCATTTCCATAGTGTGAAATACTAACTATTACCTATAAGTCCCAGTCAACCTCCCTTGGCCCAGTTTGATTGATTAGATGAAAACACATCATCAATTCCTGTTAATCAATCTCTTTTCCTATTCATTACAATCTTGGTCCAGTCAATAACACTAGGAGGGTTCTAATATTGGCCATTATTAGAAAACATGCAAAACGAAGAGAATTGATTAATGTATGCATATACACATTTCAAGAATTGTAAATTACCTGGGTTTACTAAGTTAGTTCTTCATGGTTCCCACAACCCTAGTCGTGGATTTAGCTACTCATGCTATGAATAGATGAAGAAATTATGAATTGAGAAAATATAATTAAATACTTACCCAATTGAATTAAAATCAAGTAAATCTAAAAAGAATGAGAATCATAATCTTCAAGATCAAATTTACCTACAAGTGTTTTCTCACCATCTTCTCTCTCAAGTATATGGTTCTCCAAATACAAATCCTAAAAGTATTGAATAATGACGTCCTCTCTTGTACAATAACCTAAAAGTACTATTTATTGTAATTACAATTAAGTCCTAAATAAATAGAAAAATTGATCCACGAACTCCAAGAAAGGTCTCTACAACTCGTAATGTGATCTATGAGTTGCAGTTAGGGTCCATACTCAGCTCTTGATATTTTTGGACTTCTTTTCTATGACACATCTTCATGACTCATACATTTATCTACGACTCATAATACATGCTCGTAGGCTTTAGCTTCATCAACTTGTCCCTCACTGAAAATCTTCACAAACCCATCAACACGACTCGTAGATTGCTCTACGACTCATATGTGTGTCTCGTCGAGTTGATCTTCAGAATTCAACCTTCACTAGAATTTGTCATGAATTTGCCTCTACGACTCATAGAATGCTCTATGATTCATAGAGGATCTCGTAAATTCTCAAAAACCAGTAATTTTTTGTAATTTTATCCCAAATCATGGACAACCTGTCTTCCTGTAAATCGAAACACAAAAACACATTAAACCCACAAATATCGCAATGAGAACATACAAAATCCTAAGTTTTGAGCATCAAAAGTATTGTATTTTGACAACACATTAACACTCTCAACTTAAAATTGTTGGTTGTCTTCAAGCGACGACTCAATCTATATAGACAATACAGTAACACACAAAACTTAACTCAATAACATATATCATGTACATCTTAAACTCGGATACCCTTACCAACTTTTCAAAACAAGATCAGATAGCTATTTAGCAAGCCAATGCAAAGTTGTGCATGTGACAACACAACTATAAGAAGCAAGGAAATATCAACAGTCCACAATCACTGAACAAGTCAAATGATAACAATGCGATGCAAGTACCCTCACAGAAAGAAGTTTAATTTTTTACACTAAAAAATGATATCAAATTTAACCATGGGACTGTGTAAACACACTCACTCTCACAAAAGATATTCATGCATAGTGACTAAAATCATAGGCTTGCCTCTATACTCATTACTCAAACTTTCAAATATCTGGACTAGGATCACTCTAGGACTTTCTAGGCTAGTAACATAGTCTCAGGGGGCTTTGGTGTGATATTTTAGGAAAATAGTGACTAATGGGCCTCCTTGAAACTGAGTTTCTATACTTTTCTCTTACCAACTTTGTCATTTTCACCTTATTCTCCCTTTTCCTTTATTCAAGATTTTTTTCGGGTGCTTTCTTCTAATTTTTCAACTCCTGGCCTTATTTTATGCTTCTTTTTGCTTTTTAGCTCAATCTAAGACATTTTTTCTTTTTCTTGCACCTAGTACATGATTTTTTCTCTTTTGTTTCTCTTCATTACTAACTCTCCTCCTTATTTTTGTGCTTTACCCTTACACCAGTCACTCTCAACTTAGGCTTTTAGCCTGTATTGAAGTACACAATATCTCTCCTCTGAACCAAGGCTTGAATTAGCACAAAATACATGAATCTAGCAAAATAAGCTCACACTCTCATGTCATTGCATACATTATCAACAAAAGACTCATTGGTATATGCCACAAGTATTAATACTATATGCTACATATATTATCTAAACATCCTAAACGTATCAGTTTAATATAAATTAAATATCCACAAGGAAAAAGAATACAGGCAAAAAAATATTGGGATAAAAAATTAGGGTAGTTATAGACCATAAGTTACTCAAACTTCACTGAGGCCCATAACTACCCACACCCCATCGAAAAAGATGTCCATTATTCCTAATGCACAAAATCAAGTAAAATTAGAATACAAATGGTCAAAAACATACATAGGTGCCTAAGTGCTAGTGTGTGGCTGAGTCTAGTCACCCTCTCCCTGCGGGGTAGTCTCCTCAGCAATGGTACTCTGTCCGGTGGGGCCAATATCCCTCAACTGATCCTCCTCTCGAGCTTGTTTGATCTTCACCTCACACCTCGACTCTCTCAATGCACGCTCGAGATCCTGCTCCTCATCCTCTGAGAGCTTTGCACATACATTTCTCTCCTCTAGCTCCCTATCGCGCAAGGTCACTTCCCAAGAAAAGTTGTTGTAGGTTCCTCAGAGGAAAATAAATCCAACATCGACATCGTAGAAATCATCTTTGGTAGTGTGACTAGTGCCACTAGTGATGTTGTCATATCAGCCTTAAGCGTTTGGATCTCTGTGTGCAAGGCTGACAAATTTGAAGGCCGGGCCTTGACCAATCTCTTCTGCACCCTCTCCTCGAAGGCATCAATGTGGGCATCCATCGCAGAAATACAATCCTAAATAGTAAAAATAGTAAATGCCCGGCTCCGATCCTCCCAGCCTACATAGCCTGTCAAACCCATGGCCTAATCTGCTAGAAGAGCTGAGTCAACTGGGCCTCAGCATGTGATAATATCCACGCCATGGCTTGAATAGAAATGATGGACACGTAAACCATGCCCGCTGTAGGAGGCTGTGAAGTAGTGGCCTCAGGTGGGGTAGCAGCAATAGTGATCCCCTCTCCTTATCTGCACCATATTGCGAGGGCCTCTCCTCTGTAGTAGTAGCAGTAGTAATGGTGTCTCTCTCTGAACCCTCAGGCGGTGGCACCAAGGCGAACATCTCTAGCAGAGGTGGAGGCTGTGCTCACCGGAGTGCTACCGGGTTCTCATCAGCCTTGATCAGGCTGAGCGTCAAAGTGTGCTGGGCCTCTACCAACCAGTCCAGCTGGTGTAGTATCTCTACTCTAAACACAACACAGAGTCTGTAGATCAAATAAGGCAATATGATGAAGGTACCCCTCTTCAATGCTGCCTCATGTATCTGCTCGGCGATGAGGTGGGCCCAATCAATGTCATAGCTAGCTAAGATGCTGGCAACCAAAATCGCCACTTCCATTGTCAAAGTATTATCTGCAAGAGTCAGTTAGTGCAGGAACAAACAATATCCCACCAGAACTTGGCAAAAAAACTGAGCGAAGCCTTGACGATAGGCTCCGTATAGGTAGTGACCCAAGCAGGTTCTAAACCCTGCTATGCAATATGACTGGTGACCCATCTTAAAAGTGTGGTTCGATGCTCAAGATCCTTCATAATCAATGGGTTATTGGCCTGCCCTAACCTATAGTCAAACTTTGCTATAGATCTGGAGGCACAGTACTCGAGACCAAAAAGAATACGACAGATAGTCTCCTCAAATATATCTACCGCCGACCCCTAACTCGTGTCTCTGTCAGCCTGTTTTGAGTGAGAGGTTTCTTCCCCTTGGGAAGAGAATGGTGGATGGTAGTTCATAGGATGCATAGAACTCTCTCACCAACACCAGAGAGTACCATCCAAGTAACTTAGTCAGCCACATAAGCCTATAACGTGTCATCGTGTCCTGTAAATCGGGAACATGACTAAGTCCATCTGCTATCACCCTGGCTCCTCATAGATAGAATGGATAGGCTTGCCCGCTCTTTGGGCTGTATGCTCTTTCTGAAGATCTCATCCATGCCCTCGACGTACCACTAGTCGGCATGGGAATCCGGTGCTGATGATAAAGATGGTGCGGTGGAGGACTCAGCATCTCCTCTGTCCTCAGAGCCATTTTCAGAAATAGACTCCTCTCCTGATGGAGTCATCTGTGGCATACTGCTCTCCCTCTCGTCACTACCTTCCTCTTCAGACTAGGAAGGATTAGCCACGAGAGTCTGAGTATGCCCAGCTTTGGCTTCGCCTCTAGTATGTGGTATCACAACATTTGGGTCTAGTCTGACATCGATGATCTCTAGTGACCCATTCGGCTGAGGGGTCTGCTCGTCAGCCGAATGCTCGTTATCTGAAGGCTCATCCTTGAGCTTTTTCCTTAAAGCCTCAATCTCAGCATATCTACCTTTCAGGGCCATAGTACTTGGAAAATAGACATAAACGTACCATGATTAGCCCCAAGAATCAAGAAGTAGCATGCAAAACGTTATTGGAGTCAGTTGCAGAAAGGCTCTACAAAAGCCCATTTATGAGTTGTAGTGAGCACTATGAATCGTAGAGTACTCTTGCAGACCAGTGATTCAAAATAATTTTTATCACTGGAAAAGTCTACGAGACAAGGTACAACTCATAAAGTGACTTACGAGTCGTAGATTTGAGTCCTAGAGAACTCCAGTGAATAATTAGATTCAGGTAGGGGTCTACGAGACCTATCTATAAGTCGTAAAGTGATCTATGACTTGTAGAAGGCCTCGTTTGATGGAAACTCAGAAATATCAAGTTTCTAAAATTTTACACGAGGGGCAATTACGACTCGTAGATTACTCTATGGGTCATAAAAGGCACTCGTGGACTAGAAATCCTAGTTACCTGATTTTCTTAGTCCATCACACAAAACCCAAAAGACATTTTCACCAATTAAATAGCAGCATCGATGTAAGAATACAAGCACCCACAAGATTAGCACATCACCACCAACCCCAAATATACTTTAAACAAACACAACCCATCAAAAATAATTAAGCATGGAATAACCTATGCTTCCAACCATTCCTAAATGACTCACACAAAATCATATGCCCATGTCAACACCCACCAACTCACAATCATAAATGATGCAATATCATTGAATTAAACATGGTGATGATTCAGTAGGCATAGCAATTTACAATCAGTAAAGTCAAAAAACCCAACTCCGAGCTCAAACAATCAATTCAATTAAGGGTAACCCTATTTCACATAGTCAAATTCAAATTCAATAAAGATTTCATGTTCAAACACCATACCCATCATAATCATCAAATCAATCAATTAAAAACAAGGCAAATTAAAGGTCTAATGTAATCGAAAACTTACCAGAAGTGGAGATGAACTTGAAGAAAAGAGAGAAGGTGAATAATCACAAACCCTAGGTTGGCCGGGATTCTTACCAGAAATATTGATCACGATGGCCGGAGACTAGTCGAAAAATAGAGGGGAAAGGGAAGCTTGGGTGATTTTTAGTCAATTAGGTCAAATGTGGGGTAAAAATAATTTGACCCCTCATTTTATACCTTTATCGAGTCGGCTATAAATTAAGTGGACTTGGGTTTATGAAACCCCGATTATGAGTCGTAGATGGTTCTACAGCAGAACTCTCAACACTTAGCAAAATTTCAAAAAACTTTCCTTAGTCCACAAACCCCATTCATGAGTCGTAGTTTAATCTATGAATCATAAACTTAGCTCATGGATTGGAGTGCACAATTTTCCTGCTTACTGAAATTTTGTACGAGATGGGTATGAGTCGTAGACTGCTCTACGACTCGTAGAACCAGTCGTAGAAACTTAACCTTATGCTTTTCTCAGCCAAATTTGCTGACTTAGTCATGTACCTGCATACTCTTCATGAAATACATTGTTACCCTATATGCAACTAGCCCAATTTCAAAAATTACAAACAAAACAAACAAAAACAACTACATATGAATCCAAAAACTAAAAATAAACCTATAACTATGC
>DF359639.1:0-7500 GCA_000787875.1 Solanum virginianum
TGGTGGCTTCATGCCACATTTACTATAGGATTTGTGAGTTCAGGGATGCCGTCTCACTTATCCAACACTTGTGATTTGTGTTGGAGATCTTTTTCGAAGATTTGAACTTTCTGGTGTGATGCTGTGGTATGGAGCGAGTTTGGAGGTCGCCATCATTCCTGTACGTTATGCATCCATTTGATATTTTAAAAACCCAAAAGAAACATATTTTCTGATGTTTGCATATGAGTTTGACTCCTATACCCCTGATGGTCTATCGCTCTTATCTATATTTATGCTTTCTGCTCTACATATTCGGTACGTATTTCGTACTGACCCCTTTTGCTTCGGAGGCTGCGTTCCGTGCCCGCAGGTACAGATGCGCAGAGTAGCAGGCCACCAGCTTAGGATCCTTGTCTGCTTTCTGAAGAGCTCCTTTGCTTTGGAGCAACTAGTTGGTATATTTGCTACTTCTTCATTTTGTATTATGTATTTTTATGGATATGATGGGGCCCTATCCCATCTTTTGATTCCGTTGGTTTGTATAGAGGTATATGGATACCTGTGAGTATGGGATTCTGGTAGTTGGTATTATTCTATGTGTATATAATATAGTTGGGCAGCGGTGTCTTTGTCGGCCCGCATGTATGTATATATGTTTGTACTATTGCTGGGACATTTTTGTATGCAGGTGGGTAGTCAGTAAAACAGAGGAAACTTTGCCAAAATTTCTGTAAATGAGTTAGTTATTATAATTAGATTTGGGCTTAACAGTGGTGTCTGGGTGCCCCAATCGGGTACCAATCATGGCCCATAGGTTGGGTCGTGACACATACTCACAAAGTTTACGGGAAAGTTAGTCTCAATTTAGACTTAAGATTCATGGGTGAAAACTAGATTCAATTCCTAAAAATATTAGCAAAATAATTACTTTTGGGTGGCCTTACATACCTTGGAAGGAATTTCTTGACGAGTTGGAGAAATCCCTAAGCCCTACTATCATTTCTTGAGTTCTTGAACGTATGTTCTTCAAAGGGTTCGCTTGTTTGAGAGAATGAATGAGAAAATTAATGTTTTAGGGACTAAATACGACTTAAAAATGAATTAGTTTAGGATATGGGGTGTGAGAAAGCTCGGAATAGCCCCTCCCATTAAAAGATCAAATCTGCTTCAAAAATACATTAGTACGCGACACACACTAGTATTATTTCTCACTTTTTCATAAATTCTCACTTTTCGTCGAAATTCAAAAAACCAAAAAAGTGTGGTTCCACGACCACTCTGCATCATGGAAGGAGCACGAAAATCCCACTATTTTGAGCTTTCTTGAAGAAAAATAATTCGCTCTTTTTTGAGTTTTTGTCGAGTCGAAACTATTTTTTGACTCGGTTTTTTGCACTAATCGCAAATTCAGTCTCGGATTTACAAACGGAGCAAGGAAAGATACATTACGTGCATAGTTAATTCTAGGAGTATTTTCATCATTTCACTAAGTGTTACAATATCTCTCCTTAGGATACGAACAAAGCTAACTCAAACCACAGGATTTTCTAACTTAATAAACATAAATCTTCAAGGTGAAAAGGCGAAAATTTACCTTAGAGATTCTTATTTAGGCCAACGAACAAGTGTTGATACTTGCCCTTCATGTCTGCTTCTGCTTCACATGTGGCTTCCTCCACAAATTGGTTTATCCACAATTCCTTGACTGAAGCTATCTCTTTGGTCCTCAACTTGCGAACTTGCTGGTCTAATATTTGCACCAGAATCTCTTGATAAGACAAGTTGTCCTTAATCCCAACACCTTCCACCGGGACAACTAGAGAGGGATCTCTCAAGCACTTCTTAAGCATAGAAATATGAAACACCGGGTGTATCACACTTAACTCTACTGGTAACAACTCATATACAATGCTACCCACTCTTCTCAGGATCTGATATGGCCCAATATATCGTGGGCTGAGCATCCCCTTCTTCCCGAATCTCATAACTCTCTTCATTGGGGATACCTTCAAGTACACCCAATCGCCTGTCTCAAACTCCAAATCTCTTCTTCTAACATTTGTTTAAGACTTTTGCCTGCTGTGAGCTGTCTTGAGCCTCTCCTGGATAACCATCACTTTTTCCATAGCCTGATGGACTACATCAGGTCCTATCAATCCTACCTCACCAACTTCAAACCACCCTATGAGTGATCTACACCTTCTTCTATAAAGAGCTTCATATGGTGCCATTTGTATGCTTGCTTGAAAGTTATTATTATAAGAGAACACAATCAATGGTAAATGATCATCCCAATTACCTTTAAAGTCTATCATGCAAGCCCTCAGCATATCTTCCAGGTCTGTATGGTCCGTTCTGCTTGCCCGTCTATCTGTGGATGAAAAGTTGTGCTAAGATTCACCTTCGTACCAAGCCCTTTCTAAAAAGACTTCCAAAATTATGATGTAAACTAAGTTCCTCTGTCTTATATGATAGATATGGGGACCCCGTACAGCCTAACAATCTCTTTAAGATAGAGTCTGGCATAATCCTCAGTTGTATCAGTCATCTTGATTGGTAGGAAGTGAACTAACTTGGTCATTCTATCTATAATGACCCATATCGAATCATGTTGTCTATGAGATCTAGGTAAGCCTGTTACAAAGTCCATATTAATTATTTCCTATTTCCATTCCAGAATCTCTATGTTCTGGGCTACACTGCAAGGTCTTTGGTGCTCAACCTTAACTTGCTGGCAGTTTGGGCATCTAGATACAAACTCTATAATGTCCTTCTTCATACCACCCCACAAATAGACTTCTCACAAATCCCTATACATCTTGGTTGCACCAGGGTAGATAAAGTATCTGGCATTATGAGCCTTAGCCAAGATCTTATCTCTAAAACCATCAATATTTGGCACACACAACCTGCCTTGATATCTCAGGACACCATCTTCCCCTTGTGAGAACACTAATACTTTCTACTTCTGAACATCTTCCTTTAACTGGAGGAGAATAGGATCCCTGTCTTGCTTTTCTTTCACTTCTACCACCAAAGATAACTCTAACCCATTTCTAACAATGGCTCCACCTTTGTTAGAATCTTCAATCTGCACCCCTAAACGGGCTAGTCTATGAGCCTCCTTAGCTAACTCTTTCTTTTCATCCTCAACATAGGTTGTGCTCCCCATGGTCACCCTGCTAAGAGCATCAACAACCAAATTAGCTTTACCTGGATGATAGAGGATACTCATATCATAGTCTTTCAGCAGCTCCAACCATCTCTTCTGTCTCAAGTTCAGCTCCTTTTGGTCAAACACATACTGCAAACTCTTGTGGTCCGTGAATACATATACGTGCCCACCATATAGATAGTGTCTCCAGATCATCAAAGCAAATACCACCGCAACAAGCTCAAGATGATGAATTAGGTAATTCTTTTCATGAATCTTAAGTTGTCTGGACACGTATTCTATCACCTTGCCTCTCTGTATTAGTACACAACCTAAGCCAACTCTGGAAATATCATAATAAACCACGAAATCATCAACTCCATCTGGTAGGGATAAGGCTGGGGTTGTGGTCAACCTCGTCTTCAACTCTTAGAAACTCTTCTCACAAGCTTCTGACCATTCAACTTAGCCTTCTTCTAAGTTAGCTTAGTTAAGGGAGCTAAAATAGAAGAAAATCCCAATACAAACAATCTGTAGTACCCCACCAAGCCCAAGAAACTCCTTATCTCTGTGGGAGTTGTAGGCCTTGGTTAATTCTTTACTGCCTCAATCTTTTGGGAATCAACCTGGATACCCTCAGAAGACACAATGTGCCCTAGAAATGCCACAGACTCCACCCAGAACTAACACTTAGAAAACTTGGCATACAACTGCTGATCATTAAGGGTTTGAAGGATAACTCTAAGATGGTCTGTATGCTCCTCTATACTATGGGAGTAGATCATGATATCGTCTATGAACACAATAACAAACATATCTAGGTACGGTCTCAATAACCTGGTCATAAGATCCATGAAAGTTGTTGGTGCATTTGTCAACCCGAAGGACATGACCAAGAACTCATAATGGCCATATCGGGTTCTGAAAGTTGTCTTAGGAATGTCTTTCTCTCTAACTTTAAGCTGGTGATGCCCCGATTTGAGATCTTTCTTGGAAAAATAGGTAGCACCCTGAAGTTCGTCAAATACATCATCAATTCTGGGAAGAGGATTCTTGTTCTTAATGGTGATCTTGTTCAACTGATGGTAATCTATGCACATCCGAAGAGAGCCATCCTTTTTACACACGAAGAGAACTAGAGCACCCAAAGGTGAGACGCTTGGTCTAATAAATCCCTTATCTAAAAGATCTTTCAGTTGCAACTTTAACTCTTTTAGCTCCGAAGGAGCCATACAGTATAGAGAAATAGATATGGGCTAAGTATCTGGAAGAGTGTCTATCCCAAAGTCTATCTCCCTATTAGGAAGGACTCTGGGAAGATCCTCAGGAAAGACTTCTGGGACCTCATTCACAACAGGAACAGACTGAAGGGCTGGTGCCTCAGCACGAGAATCCTGAACTTCGACTAGATGATAGATACACCCCTTTGAGATTAACTTTCTAGCTTTGAGGTATGATACAAACTGACTTTTAGGAATAACTGAGCTACCCCTCCACTCTAAGACTGATTCATTAGGAAACTGAAATAGACAAACTGACCCTTAGGAAAAACTGAGCTACCCCTTCACTCTAAGACTGGTTCGTTAGGAAACTGAAATTTGACCACTCTAGTTCTGTAATCTATGGAGGCATACCCAGCATAAAGCCAATCCATGCCTAGGATGACATCAAACTCTACCATATCTAACTCCACCAAATTAGCTACAATAGTTTTATGCTAAATGGAGACTGCACAACCCCTATAGATCCTTTGGGCTAAAATAGACTCTCCATTAGGAGTAGAAACACTGAAAGGCTCAAGAAGACATTCTGGGTTGACCCTAAATTTCAGAGCTACATCTGGGGTTACAAAAGACAATGTGGCTCCAAGGTCTAATAATGAATATACATCATGAGTAAAGATTTAGAGCATAGCCTTCACTACATCTGCTGTGTTCTACTGCTCCTATCTGGTGCCCATGGCATAAAATAGTTTGTGCCCCCTCTTGTCCCTACTGTAGTACCCCTGTGGGGTGGCTTACCCTGTAGTGCTAAAGAGACTGTCTGTGACCTGGTGTCTCTTATATTCTGCTTCTCCATAGGATAATCCTTCAAGAAATGCCCCACCTGACCATATTTGAAACAACTATTCGTGCCTAGTAGGCACTCTCCGGGGTGAGACTTACCATACTTACCACAAGTAGGATAACGATTTGATAGAGCTATGCTATCCTGTGATTGGCTGCCCAAAAATCTATGGTGTTGTGATCCCTGCTCATTTCTAAGCCTCAGTGCAGGTGCACTAGTGGATGAGGGTGCTGGTCTGGCTGTCTTAGGCAGGAAAGATGAGTGACTTCCACCTCTAGTCCCCCTCTTGCCTGTCTCCTGGTTTGATGTCTTGGCCCTCTTATTCCTAAACTCTTCCCTATCCTGTATTTTCTCCTCCTCTACCTGCAGCACATGCGTCATCAAATGGGGTATATCCATATCCCCGATCAACATCGCATTACTGCCCTCCCGCTTAGTCATTCGAGAGAGCCCGGACACGAAGAGATCTATTCTAGTACGCATGTCTGCTACCATAGTTAGAGTGTAATGGAACAGCTGAGTAAACTTGAGAGATTCTCCTATTTCAAGTTTAGAAACTCTCTCACCTTAGCCTATCTCATCTCCCTGGGAAAGTATTGTCCCATAAAGGCCTCCTCAAACACCGTCCAAGTAATAGCTAGAGCCCCATCTGCCTTACTCCCCTTCCACTGTTCAAACCAGAGTCTAGCTACCCCCTTAAGTTGACAGGCAGCCAACTCAACCTGATCAGCATTAGCTATACGCATCACCTGAAACACCTTCTAAAGCTCCTTAACAAAATTCTCAGGATCTTCCTTCACATTAGACCCCGTGAACTCTGGTGGGTTCATTCTCAGAAACCCTCTAACTTTGGCGGTGTCCACCCCATCATTCGTGCCATCTCCCTAGCGACCTCCCTGGGTAGAGACTGCTTGAGCCAAGGTCTGAATGGCCTGGCAAAGCTCAGCATTAGTAATATCAGCTTGTTATGGCTGCTCCATAGGCATGCCTGGGCCTCTAGGTTCCTCCATAATTTGGCCAGGCTGGTTTTGCGTTCCTTCTGGCTGGGCATCCTCTGCCCTTGACTGGTCCATTAGCTCTGCGAGGAGGCATGATCTAAAAAAAACAGCGTGAACACACGAATTAGAAGGGACTTTGTGGAGATATACTCTGAAACACGAGACAAGGAATAACAAGAAAAAATGACACTTCCTAATGTCCTGTAACCTCCTTATTATAGATGTAGCGCACTTCACACCCATAAGACGAACTCTACTAGACACTGTTCCATAGACTCCCTAGGACTCTTGAACTTAGCTCTAATAACAAGTTTGTCACACCCCGAGCCTACTAGACGTGGCTGTCACTCGGAAACCATTTGTGGTCCCAAGCGAACCACTTGGCCTAGATACTTGCTCAGCGAAAGACTTATCAATAGTGGAAAAGGCTCTTAAAGCATCAAACTAACTCATGAATACACTAAATAACTGGATGTAAAGTCATAAATACTATCTGAATAGACTAGAAACTGAAATGCTAATACATTGTCTATGGAACCTCTACTACAAATATCTGAAAGAACTACTGGGACAGGCCCCAAGTAGCCAGAACTGAATGTAAATACTGAAATAAAGTAGTATGGACATAGGACCCTCGGACTGAAAAGAGGCCTCACTAATAACTGATAGATGTTAGGGTCTCAACGAAGCAGCTGATGAGGAACTCTGTCACCTGCGTCTGCATCATAAAATGATGCAAGTCTTAAGGACATCAGTACGTGGAATGTGCGGTATGTAAAATGGCCAAAACATTTAATTGGGATATCATAATGCATCTTACGTCAGTACGTAGAATGTACGGTATCTAAGATGGCCAAAACATTTAAAAGGGATATCATAATGCATCTTAAAAGACATAATCATAATTCAAAAGTGAAATAATAATAATCATAAGACTTGTATGCTGAAAATAACATGCTGAAAACTGTTAAGTAACATATTTCTTAGCTTGGGGAGTTTCTCTAACCGATAACCACCACAATGAGTTTCGTGGTGACACAATGTCTTGCCCACATTGGCAGAGTCGTCCCGTACTTTGCTGGGGTAGGGGATGAAGAACCAGGAGAGTGGATCCATCCCAAAACTGGGTCATTTCAGTGGCTAATGAGGAAGGTATTGTAGTACAATCCTATCCTATGCTGGCTACATAGTTTATAAGTTCGAGTAGTTTATTCTACTCTCACCCATATCGGTGCTCAATACTACTCCCAAAATACTTTATATAGCTCATATTTAATAGATCATAAATTCTTGAAATCT
>DF359639.1:14468-27203 GCA_000787875.1 Solanum virginianum
ATGGCAAAAATTAATGCCTCATCCAAATCAACCTATCACCATCGAACACTCAAGATCTACTTCGATCTATCACATCACCATCTCTCCATTAGCTCAAAGGTCATGTCTCTATATTTGTGAATCAATTCCCTCTACTAGGCTATAAGCATATATCTCCACACGATCGAGGAATCACTATTCATAAGAAAATGCATCTTAAGCTCTTCTATCATTCTATAGTCACATAAAGAAATTAGCTATTAAGACTCTCTTCAAAGATACCACTCTCAGCTTCCTCTTGTCTCTATAGAAATCTCTCTCTATATTTGTGGTTCTTAATGGCATACATAACCACTTCCCATAACTCTTACAATCTAATCTCTTCTTTTGCCTACTAACGCCCAACTTCTGTGCTCTCACAAAACTCATTTGTATGAGACATAGACTATAAGGTTAAAACTCATCATCGTCTATCCATACGTCTCAATCAACTTAATTTCTTGAGATGACAAGGAATACTTACCTCAGCCTACTCCACATTGACAACTCAAATATACTATCTAGATTCTTATAGCAGTCATAGCTTAGAGCTGGTGTTGCCATAGCTGTCCCTTCACATATCTTTACACAATAATGGGTACATATCTCAAGTATCTTCTTATCTACTGAGCTATCCTCGTTTCACTCGTCTTACCTAAGGGGCACTTGTACTCTGCCCATAGCATCATTTTCCTTACAATTCAATACTACTTACCTATTCAGTCATATCTCCTTATCTGACTAAGGCTCATAATGCAATGAATTTCATGAACTCTCACTTAAAATTCATAAGCCTAGTTTAGATTTATCATATTGGAAGCATTCTTTTTCCCTATTCGACATCTACACTTCACCCTCAATGGTATGAATACTATAACACATCAACATAAACTTCCTTCTAGTTTTAGCACAGTCTATCACATTCTAACAATAACTGTTCCTCTATATCTTATCATGAAAATCATAGGGTACTTATGACTCTTTCATCAAACTTATGGCAATCAATAAATCACCACATTACTTACCTAATAGGTACATAACTCTAACTATAAGCCCCAATCAATTATTACTCTCACTATCTCATCCCTTTCTTTCCATCATCCTCCTTCTAACTCTGGGATGATTCAATTCTACTCAGGGTTTATAAGACCTCACATCTCACTCTTAGGTGGTAGCATTAAACTCCTTAGAGACATAAGTTTCTCTCTTATGGGTAACATCAAAAGCAAGTTTTGAAAAGAAGGATCTGGGTACATCTAGAGCTAACTCAAATGCACGATTCATACGAGTAATAGTGCCTTCTTTCTAGTCAATCAACTTAGCATACTAGTCAGCTTCTCTCAAGCCTGGTGTAGTCTCCCTATCATTCTGATTAGTCTATCATAGAGGATCTCATCTACAAGAGTTTGAACCTTACTATCTCTATCATCTCGTGGGTGAGGCATAGTTGAAAGGTTTAGAGCAACGCATGAATCATCATAGATTTCTTAGGAAATAGCTCTATCACACGATTTAGAATCTGAAAGAAGGGAAACTTTTCCTAAATGTCAATAGTCCCTCATTTATAGAAGTGGGGCCCTCACAACCATAAATAAGTCCCTATAGACACGACTTCATAGACTCCCGAGGACATTTGAACTGGTGCTCTGATACCAAGTTTGTGACGCTCAGGGAGGGTACCCTAGACGTAACCGACACTCAGAGACTATTTCTAGTCCTCAAGCGAACCACTTGGCCTCATCACATTTATTCATTCATACATTCTACTAATCAGCGGAAGATATAAAGAAGTAAATGGGCACATCTCGTCTAATCTTAAAATAATATTATAAATGGAAAGGCTAGTAGAAAGAAACTAGCTCAAAAAGTCTTAACATCAACATTCGACTTTAGTCTAAGAAGCCTTTATCACGATCAAGTGGTGCCAATGACAGACTCATGGCTATCTCAATCAAAATAAAGCTAATCAAATCCAACTCTAAATCAAGATGAAATAAATATAATGAATCCTCTAAAGTAGAGGAGGCTCACCAATCAGCTGAATATCTCAAATCCTCAACGATGCGCCTGTTGACGATCTCCAATACTTGTATCTACATCATGAAAGGATGCAGTCCCAGAGGGGGACGTCAGTACGTGGAATGTACTTGTGTGTAAAATAGCTGAGTGAAATTGAAACAGGTAGAATAAAATAGAAACAATATCAACTGAATATAGAGATCAATCAACATATCAAGTGTCTATCTAAAGAAAGAATAAAGAGTAGACAAGTGACCCATCAACCAATCACTTTATCAATCAAATTTGACTCATCTCAGAGGGACTCATCTCAAAGGAACTCAACTCAACTCATCTCATCTCATCTTGACTCAGAGAGACTTATCTCATCTCATCTCAACTCAGAGGGACTCATCTCAACTCATCTCATCTCATCTCGACTCAGAGTACTTAGTTTAGGAACTTTCTGGGAGTTTCTCTTATCCGACAATAATGACATATGAGCCAGTGATTGTACAACAAGCCATCGGTGTTGCCATAGCTGTCCCATAGTTACCGGGTAGGGGACGAATTGAATCCACTAGGGACCCCAGCAATCCATTAAGTCCTCTATTGTTTCGGGGACTCTATATAGAGGGAACCATGATGAGATGTAATGGTTCTAATCCTCACCTACGTTTGGCTATGTAGTTTGACGAGTGTGAGTTAGATTAACTCTTATTGTTTTGGTGATTAATACTCCTCCCATGACTAAATGCTCATAAAACAATCCATCCAGTCAATACATCTCAATTGACTGATCTCAACTCAGCCTTATGAAGGCTTTCATCATTCAATAAGTCTCAAAGAGACTCTAATCATCTCATCATTCAATCAATCTCAAAGAGACTCTAATCATCTCATCATTCAATCAATCTCAAAGAGTGTCACGACCCAAAACGAGGTTATGACTAAAAGGTCACTTAATTCCAATACCAATAATAAAAGTACACTAGAAGGAGAGAAACCCAATAAATAAATAGTCACCACATAAACCATATTCCAGAACCTAGGGTCACGAGTGTAAAGAGCATTTACTACACAAATTGATGAAGTAAGTGCATCTTTGTCTTTACATAAAACTAAAGACTAAATAACTATGATAGAATCTAATGGAAACTCGAAGCCATGAGTCTCACCACTAGATCTAGTATGAGCCAAGTGCACGAGCAAATCAACTACCATGAGGTAATCCTGACGAGAATCTGCAGGTAAAAGAAGTAGGGGTGAGTATACATAATATTTACCAGTAGGTTTAACCAACTATGAATCAGAAATTGAATAAACTATGAAATAACCTAGGGACGCTTCCACCTGCAATTAAAAAATCAGTTTGGCATCGGTGCCGCCAATTTTTATAGAACGATGCCAATAAAGTAAATTATAGTCTCAAATAAGCCAATCCAAATAACCACAAATAGTATGACGAGATGATATGAAATGCAATACAAGGTGGTATCAAGACCGTCGTACAGTCTGTCGTATATAGCCCTGTCGAGCTAAGGCTCCATAGACTAAGGGGGCCCATGGGGACCTTGCAGGCCATATACCTCAATCACAATATATCAACTACCTTGCCACCCAAATGCTTGTGGTCAAGGACTCATGATACGATCACCATTCATAACATCCCAAAATGTCATGACATGTAGTATGAGGATGCGTACAATCAAGACACAATTATGGACACAATATTCCTCTCAGTAAGCATAATAAATATCAAAGTTCTCAAAGTTTAGCAATTATAATATTCACCCTATTCTCAATTTAGGATTCACATGCTCTCGAAGCAATAGATAGACAACTAAAGCCTGCAGTACCAGACACGAGATAGATCTTCCAAAGAACAAGGCCTTTTCCGAATAAGCCAATTCATTTGGGACCCTCACGCTAGCATCACAATAAGGATTATCAACCCAACACATGGTACGATCCCATCTCGTAGATTATGACATAAGAATATTCAATAACTCAATTCCAATCTCAAAAAAGGATAGCCAAACCTACCTCAATGCCGAAATCGCACCCGAACACTTTTACCAAATAGACGAATGTTGAATTCAACTCTCATAATAACAATTCTCTATCAAGAATGAAACACATGCATCACAAGCAGTCCAATGATACCCATATTACTATATGTCTAACCCAAACCCAAAACCACACCTAAATCTATAACCAACTAATCCCAATGTTAATACTATATGTACTAAATTAACTGGAAGAACCAAGTTTTCTCCTATCCAATTCCTTAGCTATCGTCGTTATGTCATCTAAAAATGGACAAAATTCTAAAGCTAACAATATAAGGCATTAAGAATCAACCAAAATAATAAACTAAATTATTTCAACAGAACATGGATGCTAACAGTAATGAAAGAAAATAATAATTAATTCACACTACACTTTTCCCCAATTCCTAGAAGATTTCATCCTCATTTAATGTTAGAAAATTGACATAGAACAAAGATCTATAATTTTCCAATAACAATACCCATATCTTTTACACATAAACAAATGAGGGAGATATATGAATTACCTGAGGTGAGTTATTCGTTTGGGATCTTCAGGTGAGTTTTCGCCCCTCTTTTCCTTTATTTAGTTATGTACTGTTAAATCTCACAACCCTAATTTAATCTATGGGTCAAGTAATATGGGCTCCTAAACAAATTAATATTTAGTCCATCACTTATCTTAATCATTTAAACTTACCCGTAAATTAAAGAGTCATAGTTATTAAATAGTCCAAAACACCTATTTAAAATTACGAGAAGGATATTTCAAGAAAATAAGAGGACTAATTTTTTTTAAAATAACCAAATGGATCATTACATCATCCACCACTAAAGATAATGTTCGTCCTCGAGCATAAGGTAAAAGAAGGTACCTGAAGCTTCAAAGAGATAAGGGTATTTAGCACGCATGTCGGACTCTATCTCCCAAGTCACCTCCTCAACTGGCTGATGTCGCCACTGAACCTTAACTGAAGCAATTTCCTTTGTCTTGAGCCTACAAACTTGTCTATCTAGAATGACTACTGGCTCCTCCTCATAAGTTAAATCCGGACCCAATTCTACGGTATCATAAGAAATAACATGGGACTCATCTGGTATGTATTTTCGAAGCATGGAGACATAAAATATTGGATGAATAGCTGACAATCTAGGTGGCAAAGCCAACTCATAAGTCACTTCACCTACTATCCTAAGAATCTTAAACGGGCCAATAAACCTTGGGCTAAGCTTGCTTTTCTTCTCGAATATCATCACACCCTTCATGGGTGATACCTACAACCACACATGATCGCCTATCATAAACTCCAAGGGATGAACTCTCCTATCAGCATAGCTCTTCTACCGACTCTAGGCTGTCAGCAATCGGCTCTGGATAAGGCGCACCCGGTCTATAGCATCTCTGAGAACATCAGTGTCTAATATATCAACAGAGACTAAGTCGAACCATCCAATAGGCGATCGACACTTATGTCCATACAGTGCCTCAAATGGTGCCATTTGAATGTTGGAGTGATAACTATTATTGTAAGAAAACTCCGCTAAGGGCAAGTGTTGGTCCCATCAGGCACCAAAATCAATCACGCAAGCTCTAAGCATGTCCTCCAATATCTGAATAGTTCGCTTGGACTGACTATTGGTCTGAGGATGAAATGTTGAACTCATGTCTAACCATGTACCCAAACCACACTGCAATGCCTTCCAAAAATGGGAGGTGAACACCGAACCTCAATCTGACACAATAGAGATAGGCACCCCATGCAGCCTAACAATCTCGCATATATAGATCCTAGCTAGCTGCTCCGCACTGTAGCTAGTCCTCACCGGAATGAAGTGACCTAACTTGGTCAACCTATCAACAATCACCCCAACTGAGTCAAACTTACCTAATACCACAGGTAATCCAGTCACAAAATCCATGATAATACGCTCCCACTTCCACTCAGGAATGGGCATCCTCTACATTGAACCTCCTGGCTTTTGATGCTCATACTTAACCTGCTGACAATTTAAACACTTACCCATAAACTCCACAATGTCCCTTTGCATCCCACACCACCAATAATGTTGCTTCAAGTCATGAAACATTTTTGCCACACCCGGGTGAATGGAATACTTAGTACAATGAGCCTTATCCAAGATCAAGCGAACCCAATCACCTACCTTAGGCACACAAATGCGCTCATTAACTCTCAACACTCCCTTAGAATCAAGAAAAGTTGACTTAGCTTCACCCCTCAACACTTTGTCCTGAATCACACATAATTTATCATCATCATACTTATAAGCACAAATCTGATCCATCAATGTAGACCTGGCCTCAACGAAGGCCAACACTTTATGAGATGGGGAGATGTCAAGTCTGATCAACTGTTTGGCAAAGACTGAACCTCTAAAGCTAAAGGTCTCTCCTCCATCCTAAGAAATGCCAAACTACCCATACTAGAAGGCTTCCGTCTCAAGGGATCCGCCACTACATTAGCCTTGCCATGGTGATAAAGCATAGAGATATCATAATATTTCAGCAACTCCAACCACCTACGTTGTCTCATGTTCAAATAAGGCTGAGAGAAAATATATTTGAGGCTACGATGGTCTGTAAAGATCTCGCAATGTACTCCATAGAGATAATACCTCTACAACTTCAAAACAAACACCACCGCGGCTAACTCTAGATCATGAGTACAATAGTTTCACTCATGGACCTTCAGTTGTCGCGAAGCATATGCTATAACTCTTCCCTTCTGCATCAATACTCCACCCAAACCAATATTAGAACCATCACACTAAATAACAAAAGCTATAACTTCCTTGGGCAATGCTAGAATAGGCACTGAAGTCAATAACTCCTTGAGCTTCTGGAAGTTCGCCTCATATTCATCGGCCCATAGAAATACAACGTCCTTCTGAGTTAATCTAGTCAAAGAAGTTGCCATAGAAGAGAATCCCTAAACAAATCAACAATAATAACATGCCAACCCAATAAAACTCAAAACCTCAGTCACTAAACTGGGTCTCACCCAATCACGAACCACTGCCACCTCGCTCAGATCAACCATAATACCATCCTTAGTTACCAGATGACCCAAGAAAATCACAAACTCAAGCCAAAACTCACACTTCGAGAACTTAGCATACAGTTTCTCCTCACGTAATCTCGAGAGCACTATCCTAAGATGACAGACATACATGGTCTGCCTCACACATGGAATATACCAAGATGTCGTCAATGAATACAATCACAAAAGAATCCAGGTAAGGTCTGAACACTCGATTCATCAACTCTATAAAAGCGGCAAGGGCGTTAGTCAAACTGATTGACATAACTACAAACTCATAATGTCCATATCAAGTTCTGAAAGCAGTCTTCGAGATGTCTGACCCCTGAACCCTCAACTGGCGATACCTCAACCTCAAATCCATTTTGGAGAACACTGAAGCACCCTGGAGCTGATCAAATAAATCATTAATACAAGGTAAAGCATATTTGTTCTTGATTGTCACTTTGTTTAACTGACGATAGTCAATGCACATTCTCATAGTACTATCCTTCTTCTTCACGAACAACACTGGTGCACCCCAAGGAGACACACTAGGCCGAATAAACCCTTCTTCAACAAATCCTCTAATTGCTCCTTTAATTCCTTTAACTCTACCGGAGCCATTCAATAATTAGAAACAGATATGGGCTTAGCGCTCGGCTCTAAATCAATGGCAAAATCAATATCATGATCTAGAGGAATACTCGGTAAACCTATAGGAAACACATCCATGAACTCCCTCATTACCCGCGTGGTCTCTAAAGAAGATGGCTCCTTAGAAATATCACATACATGGGCCAAATAAGATAAACACCCATGCTCCATCGTACGTCGAGCATGAACATAAGAAATAACCCCCTTAGGAAAAGAACTAAAAGCACCTGTCCACACTAAATGAGGTAAACTCGGATACGCTAAGGTCACAGTCTTACAATAACAATCAAGGATCACATGATTAGGGGACAACCAATCCATACCCAAAATAACATCAAAGTCAAGCATGTCTAGAAGGATCAAATCAGTCTAGGTCTCTCTACTCGAGAATACCACAATGCACCCTCGATATACTCGATCCACCACTAAGGATACACCCACGGCTGTAGAAATAGAAATAGGTACATCAAGAGGCTCGCACACACCATCAATATCAATAGCAAAATAAGTGGAAATATATGAATAGATGGACCCAGGGTCAAATAATACTAAAGCTGAATGATGGCAAACTGGGATAATACTTGTAATCATAGCATCTGATGTCTCTGCCTCTACACAGCCTGGAACGGCATAACATAGCTGACGTTCACCACTAGCTTGTGTCCTACTATGACCACCACCTCAAGCTCCACCTCTAGCACCTCTAGTGCTACCCCTCGCACTCTGTGAAGCGCCTTTAGCTGCTTAGGCTACTATAGACCTAACCCTCTATGCCCCTGATAGAAAAGAAGTAGGAGCAAACTTGGGACAATCTTTGGCCTGATAGCCAAACTCATCATACACATAACAACCTCTGGATGCAGAACCCTGCGAAAGGCAACTTAAAGAATCCCTGCGCACCCTTGAACGGGAGGAACCATCATAACTAGTCTGGCTAGATCTGACCGTGCCTGTATTATCCACACTCGGAATGGTAGCATGAACTGGTCTCCCCTGATAACCCTGAGCGCCCTGTCTCTGAGAATCTCTATCTCTGGATGCATAGCTACCAAACTGACCGTGATGGCAGGACCTCTTACCACCTCTATGTCGTGCCTGTTTGATGCCCTCTATCATCCTAGCATGGTCAACAATGCTTTGAAAGGAACCACCAGTTAACACAAGAGAGGTTATGGCCTCTTGAAGATAACTTGCGAACCCTTTCACAAATCGGCGAATACGCTCAAACTCTGTGGGAATACTAGACATGGCATAGTGGGATAACTCATGGAAATATGCCTCATGCTTAGTCACAGTCATGGAACCCTTCTCCAATCTATCGAACTTATCACAAAGGCTATAAGGTACAAATCTCTCAAGAAAGATCTTAGTAAACTGCCCCCAATCCATCGCTGGAGCATAAATTGGCCTCCAGGCCATAACCGACCTCTATCACTCTCTGACCATACCGGTGAACTGATATGATGTGTAAGCTATCTGTGGGCCTTCAGAACATCTAAATTAAATAATTAATCCAGACACTCTTTCAGGAAGTCGTATGCCCCATCCCCAGTTGTACCATCAAATTTGGGAGGAGCCAATCTCACAAATCTCTCAAAGCTCTTCTGCATAGATAAGGACATTGTAGCACTGGCAGAAATAGGCAGGGCTAAAAACCTTAGAGGTGCAATAGAAGGCATAGAAAATGGACTCGGGATCTGAAATCCCATACTAGGTCCCTAAGTTGGCTGTGAAGGACCAAAAGGTATAACCGGAACTGAGGTACCTGGAATGTCACTAGTAGCAGGGGTACTCACCAACCTCGCCAATAACCAAATCAATAGCTCCTATAATGCTGGTGTACACTCTGAGGCTGCAAGAGGTTGAACTGAGACCTCAACCTACTCTTTGTGCTCATAAACTAGGTCAGCAATAGGCTCAAGTGAAACCCCTCTAGCCTGACCTCGGGTTGGTACTGGTCCTCTAGCCCGGGCTTGACCTCTAGCTCTACTACAACCTCTGCCTCGCCCTCTAGTGGGATCTTGGACAGCAGGGACTGACATATCCTCCGTATTTCTTGCTCTAGTTCACGCCATCTATGCAGAAAGAATAGATTAAAAGCGTACAAACCTTGAATATGAAAAAATTGCACGAAAGGAATCAATGAAAAGAAGATCTCTCCTAATAAGCATCTTGTAGCCTCTCGAAGATAGATACGGATGTCTATATATCGATCCATAAGACTCTACTAGACACTTTGCTCTTTAACTCGTGAGACCGATGAATCTACAACTCTGATACCAAACTTTCACAACCCAAAACGTGGTTATAACTACAAGGTCACTTAATTCCAACCCCAACAATAAAAGTACACTAGAAAGAGAGAAACCCAATAAATAAATAGTCACCACATAAACCATATTCCAAAACCTGGTGTTATGAGTGTAAAGAGCATTTACTACATAAACTGATGAAGTAAGTGCATCTTTGTCTTTGAATAAAACTAAAGACTAAATAACTAACATAGAATCTAATGGAAACTCGAAGCCATGAATCTCACCACTAGATCTGGTATGAGCCAAGTACACGAACAAATCAAGTACCACAAGGTAATCCCGACTAGAATCTACGGGGGAAAAGAAGTAGGGGTGAGTACACATAATATATACCCAGTAGATTTAACCAACTATGAATCAAAAATTGAATAAACTATAAAATAACCTAGGGACGCTTCCACCTGCAATCAAAAAATCAGTCTGACATCGGTGCCATCAATGACGCAAATAAAGTAAATTATAGTCTCAAATAAGCAAATCCAAACAACCATAAGTAGTATGATGAGATGATATGAAATGCAGTGCAATACAAGGTGGTATCAAGACCGTCGCATAGCCTGTCTATATACCCCCATCGAGCTAAGGCTCCATAGACTAAGGAGACCCATGGGGACCTTGCAGGCCATATACCTCAATCACAATATATCAACTACCTTGCCACCCAAGTGCTCGTGGTCAAGGGCTCATGATAATAATCTCAATGTATCAACTACCTTGCCACCCAAGTGCTCGTGGTCAAGGACTCATGATACGATCAACATTCACAACTTCCCAAAATGTCATGACATGTAGTATGAGGATGCATACAATCTAGACACAATAATGGACATAATATTCCTCTCAGTAAGCACAATAAATATCAAAGTTCTCAAAGTTTAGCAATTATAATATTCACCCTATTCTCAATTTAGGATTTACATGCTCTCAAAGCAACACATAAACAACTAAAGCCCTCACGCTAGCATCACAATAAGGATTATCAACCCAACACATGATACGATCTCATCCCATAGATTATGAGATAAGAATAATCAATAACTCCATCCCAATCTCAAAAAAGGATAGCCAAACCTACCTCAATGCTGAAACGGCACCCGAACACTTTTACTGAATAGACGAATCTTGAATTCAACTCCTGAAATAACAATTCTTTATTAAAAATGAAACACACGCATCACAAGAAGTCCAATGACACCCATATTACTATACATCTAACCCGGACCCAAAACTACACCTAAATCTATAACCCACTAATCGCAATATTAATACTATATGTACTAAATTAGCTGGCAGAACCAAGTTTTCTCCTATACAATTTCTTAGCTATCGTCGTTATATCATCTGACAATGGACACAATTCTAAAGCTAACAATATAAGGCATTAAGAATCAACCAAAATAATAAACTAAATTATTTCAAGAGAACATGGATGCTAACAGTGATCAAAGAAAATAATAATTAATTCACACCACACTTTTCCCTAATTCCTAGAAGATTCCATCCTCATTTAGTGTTGGAAATTGACATAGAATAAAGATCCATAATTTTCCACTAACAACGCCCATATCTTTTACATATAAACAAATGAGGGAGATATATGAATTACATGAGGTCAGTGATTCGTTTGGGATCTTCAGGTGAGTTTTCGCCCCTCTTTTCTTTTATTTAGTTATGTACTGTTAAATCCCACAACCCTAATTTAATATATGGATCAAGTAATATGGGCTCCTAAACAAATTAATATTTATTCCATCACTTATCTTAATCATTTAAACTTACCCGTAAATTAAATAGTCATAGTTATTAAATAGTAGAAAACACCCATTTAAAATTACGAGAAGGATATTTAAAGAAAATAAGAGGACTAATTTTTTTAAAATTAACAAATGGGTCATTACAAAGAGACTCTAATCATCTCATTAATCAACATCTCAATTAATAGCTCAAGATTTTGAGCAATCATTAGGGAATAATTGAATAGACAAATTATTAGAGTTCATTTATTGAAACTCATAGGACTATCAAGTTGTATCAACTCATCATCATTCTCACATCCCAATCACAATCTCTATCAACATTCTCAATCAAGGCTCTAGACTCAATCCTATCTTCTTTCATGCATACTCTTAACCACTAACATAAAGGGTTTATGCAATATCTCAAAAAAGTATTCAATTCAAGTAAACAAGTTTATGATGATCATCAACATGTGAAAATACGTACATTTATTATAGTTTTAAAGAATATAACTAAGAAATCATGCATATAGACTCAAGAACCTTCAGCCAACCATCTAAGACCATCTATGGGGCACATGAGAGAGCAATCTGATATTTTTGTTTAGCCTTACATACCTGGAAAGTTGATATTATAATCAAACTTTGATGAATACTCGCTTTCTTGGAGAAAATCCTTAATCTTGGTAGTTCTTTTAAAGTGGAAGAACTTGGAAAGACATTGTTTAGAGAACTTTTCTTTGATTCTTGAATTCTTGATTTAGAATCTTTAGAGTTCTTGATGAAGAACCCTAATTATTGAACAAGAAGAATAAATAAATCCTTTCTTGGGATTCTTCAATTTGTTTTCTTGAAACCCTGGGTTATGATTTAAGATTTCATTAAAGATTCATGAATAATTGAAAAATTCAGGTTGGATATA
>DF359639.1:58279-71483 GCA_000787875.1 Solanum virginianum
CGAACACCTAACCTACAAAAATGTAGAAGCATGGGGTGAGTACCAACCACACAGTACCCAACAAGTCAACTAACAAAACAAGGCAAGTCCAATAGAATACACAAACTCCTCTCATCCCAACTGACGTCCACAACTATAACCTGCATAGAAAATCAGCTCAGCCTAGCAACACATAATACACAATAAAGATAATTTTCACAATATCATAATTTAAAATCACAAGCCACAACTCATAAAGGATAACATAGCCAATCACAGGAATAACATCATGCCACACAAGAATATGCAAGGATGAGATGCAATGCAACACCATGAAATGATATACCTCAAATGCCAAGTCATCTCTGAATCGTATATACACAATACCTCTCGAGAATACGTCGAGGGTTTGTGACCCATGGGGGACTAGCGAGGTCCATATATCGACATGGACGGTCTCTACGTGTCTGTGCGGATGATCTCAATGCACTATCATAAAATCAACCATCCCCAGCACGGACGATCTCCATGTGCCCAACTTAGATTACAATAGTGACCTCAACACACACTCAATTTCATGTCAATCCATATGCACAATATAACGTTAATAATATAGGGAATGGTAATGCATCATAATACAACAAATATTAGTACAACATGTAGTCACCTTAATGATCACAAATATACGGGTTCGATAAAGAAACTCAACCACATAACTCAATATAGAATTCACATCACTTAATCACATTTTCAATTCAAGTGTTATGACACCACACTAACTCACATTTACATTTAATCACCCCATTTTTCATAATATCACAGGTATTTCACGCATCATACATAGAAGAAAGAAAATTCTAGGAATTCGATGAGAATTACAAAGTTTTGAAAGTCCACTTACCTTAGCCGAATCATGATCAATCAAGCACTTGAGCTTTTCTCTCCCGAATAAAATTCAAAGTACCACAATCTAATTGAATAATTAATCACACTAAATTTTTGAAACTAATAACACCACAATCTATAATCAAGTCTTAAATATACAACATCATAACTTTAGTAATACTCATATAATACAATACACCTAATGTTTAATTACTTATCTCAATATATTAAAATTTGAAACATAATATGATAACTAAAAGAAAATTCCAAAAAAACCAAAGCCAAGTTACGTGACCCTACTTAACCCAAAAAAAAACTCTAAAATTAATCATGAAAACATATCTACTCACATGTATGTTCTTGGATTCTTTTTCCAGTGATTAACTTAAAATTACCCATGAAGTGCTACTAGCCACTCACCGCCACCCATAAACAGAATCACACAAAATTATTCCCAACCTTCATAACTTCCAATTATTTATTTCTCAACACTTCTCTATGTATGAAATTTTGGCAAGGGAAAGGAATTGATGTTTTTGGACTCATGCTTCATCAATACAATAGACATGATGTGTATGCACCAAAAGAAATTAAAAAAAAAAACTAATGCTGCACTCAGCACTCCTAACCTCCACCCACCAATAACAACATTACTTATTTTTCACCCCTATATCTAGTAAAATACTATACATATATTACAACTCACATTCATAAAACAACATTGGATCATGGATATATACTTTACCTGAAGAAAATTGACGTATTAGGGTGATGATAGAATTTTTTTTCCCAAACCCTCATTCTTCTTCTCTTTATTTTCTGACTTACTTAAATTCTGAAACTTATTATTCCACTAACTTTATTTTATATATATAAACCAAGGCATATAGAGTATTAAATAAATACAATTCAACCCCTCAATTAGATTAGTTATTAAGATTTACCCATCTAAAATTTACGAGAAGAATATTTTAGAAAACAAGAGGATCAAATCTCAAGAATCACTCTAACGGGATAGAGGACAAGTGAATAACAATACGTAAGAGTAATAGTAAGTAACAATGACTAAGTATGTAACAGTAATAGTAATAACAAGAGGTTTAACAGCAACACTAAGAGTAACAGCAATAGCAACATGAATATGTAATAGTATATACTGCAATAGGAATAGTTAGGAATAGCAAAGCAACAGGGCTAATAAGAAAAACAAAAGAAACTCTGTAGAAATAGCAATAGAAATAATACAAGTAGCGGAATAGTAGTAATAGTAATAGCAATACAAATAGCAACAATAAGAATAATAGTAACATCCAATAGGTTAGGTCGTAACAAAGATATACCTCAGGACTTAGAATTATTAAATAATTGGACAATTCCAAACATAAAAATTAAAGATATTTATAATTATGGTTGGACTGATAAATTCTCAACCAAACAACTAATAAAAACCACTGAACAATCATTAGCTCTTAATTCAAATGAGCAGACTATACGTTTATTAAATAAACAAGATATTAATAACTATAAACATAAATATAAGTTTATGCATATAGGCATGGTTCAAATTGCATTCAAACCACTAACTCTTAAAGGATTACCAAAAACATTTTTAGCAGCTCTAAGAGATGCAAAAAATTTAAATTTTAGACAATCACTAATGGGTTCTATTGAATCTACGGTGGCCTATGGACCCGTATACTTCAATACTAAACCCAATTTACAATTATCATTATCTGATAAAAATATTCATGATACATTAACCTTAAATATAAAAACGCATGGACATAACTACGCATCCAGGATCTGAACTTATATGCCTATCTTACAGAATGTATTTTAAACTATTATCAACTTTAAACCCAAAGGCAAAAATAGATTATACGCCTACTGATGAAACAATTATTTTTGAAACTAATTTTACAAAGTCTAAGATCACCACTAGAAGATCTATTAGGTGGGAAGAAATAAACTTTCCAACCACTTGGACTTTAGAATCGGTAATTGATAATAATTATATAACAAATAACTTGACCAACCATGAATATTCTCACATAACTCAAAATCCAGATGGAAAGGTTTGTATTCAGTTTATTGATAACAAACTACCTGCATATAGTAGAAATTCTTTCTCAGAATATAGAACGTTACCTAGCTACTCAACATATTTCACCCCTAGCACCTAAAATAAATACACCTCAGTATGGTCCAGCTAGGAATAAACCCTTATCAATTCATATACTTAGTGATAGAATAAGTGATAGGATGGTCGATAGAATCAAGATTGACCCAAAAACTAATATAGTTCAGGCAACAGATAAGCTATCTGATTTAGATACAACCCTATCAAAAATAAATTTTGAAACTAATAGGGAGGATAGAAATTTCATTTAAAATGATAGATCTAACAACAGACTTTAGCCCAGGTTCACTGGCTAGAAAATATATCCAAAATGAATTTAATAAACCTCAATGAAAGAAATTTCGAAAATGATTTTTTAAGGCTTATAGCAATAAAGATTTGGACATTTTATCACAAGAATTTTATAGTGAATGTGAAAAATGTAATGAATTCTTATTTTTCGTTCCCAGATTTATAACTAATACTTGCCATTATATGTTAAGATTTTGGAACAAAGAACGTTTAAGATTTTTCTTCCCTGGTTTATAATTAAATACTTGCCATTATATGTCAAAATCCTAGAACAAAGAACATTCAAGAATTCCCACGAAAATATTATACAATCAGTATATCCACCGCAAAACCCTTTTGTATTACCTAATAATACAAATCTCACATTCTCAGCTTTTCAAAAATTCATTAATAACGATGTTGCAAAAGTTAGAATAACAGAAATAAATAATTTATATTCTCAAAATAATTACTTAAGTTTATATCTTAAGGTAATAGGAGAACATATCAGTTCCCCAGAAACTAAACTAGATGAATTAATTAAAAAAGTTAAAGAAATAAGTCAAACTAATAAGAATATGGCCTCTACTTCTAAAAACAAAACAATAACCCAAACACCTCACATCCAAAGACCAACAGAAGTTAAAGAATTTAAATCTAAAACAATAACTGATTTAGAAACCCTTCTTGAAAAGAAATTTGCTAGCTTAAATGCTAAACCACTAGATGTAAACGAAAAAGAAACTAAATCTAATAAAAGTGAAGAAAACCATGACCTTCAGGTTAAGGCTATGCCAACCCACTATTCTAACAAAAAATATCATAATCATTCTTCAAAAAAGACACACACTGGAGAAAAATATGCCTCCAAACTGCCTATGTTAACATATTATTACACTCGTCCAACCCCTCAGGATGTTTTAATAGAAGAAAAGGATTAGATACAATCTAATATTGCATTTACCAAAGATCAAATTTATGAATGGAATCTCAACGGCTTGACTAATAGGCAAGTCTCAATATTATTACATAGGATGTTAATGTATGCAACCACTTGTAAATCTACGAATCATAAGCATGACCATACCACTTGTAAAATGATAGTGGCAGAATTTACAGGACAATTAAGAGGCTGGTGGGATAATTTCCTATCCGACAAAGCTAAAGCAACGATCACCAATTCAATTAAAAAGAAAGTTAAAACAGAAATAAATGAAGGAACTTATCAGACTAAAGAATATGTTAAACAAGATGCGGTCTATACCTTAGTTCTAACCATTTTAGAACATTTTAACGATAGATTTACCAACCAAAATGAAACCCTAAGAACCCTATTAAATGGACATAAATGTAAATATTTAGGTGAGTTTAAGTGGTATAAAGACACATTCTTAAGTAGAGTTATGGATTTACCAGATAATAATAGTATTTATTGGAAGACTAAGTTTATAGATGGACTTCCACATTTATTTGCAAAAAGAATTCATAATAAATTACGAGATAAAAACTCTTCAATTCCTTAGGACACTTACACTTATGGTCAACTTATAGGCACATGTACACAAGAAGGACTAAACCTGTGTAATGAACTTAGGTTAGCTAAACAATTAAAAGAAAACAGTAGAAGAGAACGATCTCAATTAGGAGATTTTTGCACACAGTTTGAAATCGCAGGACCTTCTACCCATAAATCCTCTTATAGGAAAAATAAAACCCACAGTAAGAAAAAAGCATTATAGGAGAAAATCACGCTCATATATGAGTAAAGAAAAAAGAGAAACTAAAAGAAACTATAGGAAATCTAATAAAAGATACTCTAAAAAATTATTCTAAAAGAGACTTAAAAAAGATTAAGTGTTATAACTACAAAAAATATGGACATATTGCGCCTAATTGTAAGTTATAGAAACTAAAGAGTATAGATTTAGAAGATGAAACCTATGAAAAAAATTTATAAAGTATTATACACCTCAGAATCTGAATCAAAGTATATCTCAGAAATAGAATACCGATATAGGATCAACAGCGAAGAATGAAAATGAAGAACCCAACATTTCACAAAAAGAAGAAAATTGTAAAATAAATTACACAAAAACAAACTGTTCCTGTAAACAAAGTGAATTTTATAAAATTCAATCACAATTCCAAGACATAGATATAAAAATGTTAAATTCCAAAAACATAATTAAAATACTAAAAGAAATATCTGATGAAGAAGTACAAAATAAAATAATAAATATGGCAGCTGAAAATACTCAGTCAAAGGATAACAAACCAGAATTCAAAAAAAATAAATTAAAATTTAATGATGAAAATAAACCATATTCCCTAACAAAAGTACTCTCTAGATTAGAAGCAAAAAGGGATGTTGTCATAAGAGATACATCCTTAGATGATCTAAAATATGAAATGAAACAAGCTAAAGAAGAAATTAAATTTCTAAAACAACAACAATTAATTGATACAAATAGAATAACCCAAATAGAAAAACTTCAGTTTAAAACTGATAAAGGAAAAGGAATATTAAAAGAAATCACTTCAAAAGAATCAGAAAATAATCTGGAAGATAATAAAGTATTGGATAATGATCCTAAACCCAAAAAAATTTCATACTCAAGAATAATGCAAATTGTTACAACACATAGATGGTAGATTAAATGTACAATACTAATAAATAATAAATTTACAATCCAAAGCACGACTATGATAGATAGTGGGGCTGACGTAAGTTGTATTCAAGAAGGACTAGTACCTTCTAGATATTTTGAAAAAACAAAACACATGCAGTAAAATCTGCATCAAGACATACTTTAGATATAAAATATAAATTATCTAATACATATATGTGCCAGAATAAAATCTATATACCCCATTTCTTATGCTTTAGATATAAAGTATAAATTATCTAATACCTACATATGCCAGAATAAAATTTATATACCCCATTTCTTCTTTTTGGTTAAAAATCAAATGTACCCTCCAATTATACTTGGAACACCATTTATAAATACAATTTATCATTTTAAAATATTGATGAAAAGGGATTTACTACAACTTATAAAAATAAAGAAATAGCTTTTCTGTTTATAACTGAACCAATAACAAGAGACATAAATGCTCTAATTAATATAAAATAGAAACATATTAATTCTTTACAAATGGAAATATATAACCTTAATATAGATAATATATTACAATCTCCTAAAATACAAGAAAAGATTAAATTAATCTCAGAACAATTAACAGTAGACATATCGCCGACCACCCTAGTGCCTTTTGGGATCGCAAAAAGCACCTAGTAACACTTCCATATGAAGATAATTTTAATTAGAAAAAAATATTCCTACAAAATCAAGACCGTGTCAGATGAATACTGAAATGGTCGAATACTATAAAAAAGAGATTGATAATCTAATACAAAAGAAATTAATAAAACCTTCTAAATCTCCTTGGTCATGTATAACCTTTTGTCTCGGTAAGAACTGCTGGTGTAAGTCAACAAAGTGGTTTAGATCTGACACCCCTTGCTTGTGTAAAATATTGTCCGTACAGTCAATTGCTAAGTAAAATTCTTATTTACTTGTTAATCTTATGATTGTCTATTATTGTTCGAATGGTTCCTCTGATTGTTGTGCGGACTACCGCCAGCCATGTAAAGATCTTATTTGTCTGGTAGATATTCTGACTGACATCTTTGATAAGATTATTCAGGAGGAAATATATTCTTTAATTCATCATTACAAATATTTAGATATAAATCTTAGTGATTATTATTAAAATTTGCAGAATAAACGCATATATTAATTTTATCCATGATGATACTATTTATGCAATATTGCAAGCACTATCTCCACTATGTAAAGATATGAAAGAAGATATTCTTAGGATTTTAATGATAAAAATCCAATTTGAGAATTTGTTTTTATGGAACTCCTCCTGTTCCTGCAGAAATGATAGAACCATGGTCACAGATACGTGGTCAAGGACGGACATCCTGAGGAAGGGGAAGGGGAAGATCAGCCCCATCCAATTCTTCATCCTTTTCAAATAACTTTCCTGTGCTAAGTCTGGGGAATAAAAGACTGGTAAATTCCAGAATTGAATCCACATTTGGAACAAAAGAAGATATATCTTATATAAACCTGGGAGATATTCCAGTTGATAGCCCATTATATGAGCAGTTGAAAGCATATATAGATGTAAAAAAGCATAAAGATACTTATGCTTCTATAGTAGCCAAAGAAGACGATGATAAAAAGATGAACAAAGGTCTATCAAAAAAATTATATTTATTTTGGATAATACTGATATTTAGTATAAGAACGATTCATGGAAAATATTGGACAAATTTTTAACAAGGAATTTATACTTTCCTGGAGAGTCATATAAGACTCGCACCTATTACGAAGCTATACTAACAAATACAGGAAGTGCAGAATTTCAGCACTTCTCTACTGAAGAGGGAGTTTATAACTTCTCTAAGATTATAATCAAACATATTATATATATTACCGAGTGGGAACTATGCACTATGAAAGAAAAGCAGATTGCAGTAAACATTGGTAATACCAGTGTGAATCTTAATATGACCTATTGGGATTATATCCAGGCTTTTACTAAAGTATTTTATTATAATAATCCTAAACACAGGCATACCTGATTCATAAAGGTCTGTTCAAAAAATTTGACAAACCTATCCCTAACTAGTTTATTAGATGGTGGATATTTCATGGCCCCACGGTAAAATTTTTACCTAACGAATATTTTGATTTATATATGGAATGGAAAAAATTATCACCAGACCTAATTAATTTATATTGTCAAGACTATCTCACTAATTTTGATAAAATAGATCAGATAATGTTCTTTATTCGATTCTCTATACCATGGATTCATAAATGGATCACTGAATTTGGATTCACCGAAGAAGACCAAATACCTTGTCTTTTTCAAACTTACTATGTTAACTTCTCGGACAAATTAACCCAGAAGGACCCACAAACAAAATTACCCTATGGTCAAGAACTCTTGGATAATATCAATGTAAAACTCCACGAGTATGCTCACCAGCCACAAAAATCCATGGTGGATGATAGTTCATTAAAAACAGTGGTAAGAAGAATCTCTATTCAATTGGGAGATAAACCCGAAATGCTCAACCAATACTTGGAAAAAATCAAGAAGAATCTCCTAAAAAATTTAGACGTTAAATCCGACACTTTGATGAAAAGTGATGCAGCTAGTGTAACCAATGATGATATCACTAACACTCAAGATGCACAGGGAGAACACGTTATGATGGACTTTAAGATGGCCGATTGGCTAAGAATGATTAAAGGTAAGAACAAAGTACCCAGTAGAACTCGTCAAAGATTTCAATGGTGGAAACTAATGAGGGAATATATTCCCATTGGACAAAACATTCAGAAAATAATATTTTTAGAAGAAATAATTTATGTATATTACACATATTTTGTAATGTGCCCAGATCTTTATCATTGATTCCTTATCCTTTTGTAAGTTTTGATAAAACTTAGGACCCATATATGGGACCCACTGTTGCTATCTAGTACTATAGAAGGAGCCCACAAATATTCCTTGTTGCCCCCTAGGTTCTCTATATATAGAGAGGTAAATGAAGAAAGAAGGGTAAACTTTCTTTTCTTTACTCCTCCTTCTCTCTACTTTCTCTCTTGTAACATTTCCTTAAATAAATAAAATTATTGTTCATACTATTTCGGTAACTACTTTTCGGCAACTACTCCAAGTTGTGAGTAGTAACTCCGGCAGATAACAGGTTAACTTTTTACTCTTATCTATTATTTCGACCGTGACTTTGTCCGGCTAAATTTATATCATGTTTATTTCAGGTCCTTAGGTAAAACTAGTTGTATCCTATAAAGGAACATGACACTCTTAAATGTGAAGTTTATTTAGCAGGTTTTCTTGGTTATAACAGTGTGGTAAGATTAGATCCAGCCCTTCTTGGTTGATAAAAATCGACGAGCTGAGATTTTGTAAGTCCCCCATAAATTTGAGAAGAGAAAAAGTGAGCAGCCTTTTGTCTCGGTAAGAACTGCTGGTGTAAGTCAACAAAGAAAGTGGTTTAGATCTGATGCCCTTTGCTTGTGTAAAAGATTGTCCATACAGTCAATAACTAAGTAAAATTCTTATTTACTTGTTAATCTTATGATTGTCTGTTATTGTTTGAATGGTCCCTCTGATTGTTGTGCGGACTACTGCCAGCCATGTGGAGATCCTGTTCATCTGGTATCAGAGCCATGGAGCCTTTATAGTATATACAATGTTTTACATTAGATCTTGACATAGATATGAGTTTATTGATATGAGTATTGCCGAAACTAGTATAAAGGCAACTAAATTGGAAGAGGTAGATATACCTCAGGACTTAGAATTATTAAATAATTGGACAATTTCAAACATAAGAATTAAAGGATATATTTCCTCCTAAATAATCTTATCAATTATCTTATCAAAGATGTTAGTCAGAATATTTTGACCTAAAGGTATAGCTCTTATAGCTATTATTATAAATTTATCAGAAAAGTATAATCGAATATAATGCATTTTAATTTGATAAATATTCCCGAGACAGGAAATTTGGTATAGAATTATCAATTCCTTTTTTGTATTGAATTTCAAAATTAAATATAGCTAATTCTGTCTGCCATCTTGCAAACATTGTTTTTGAGACATCATGTTTAAAATCTTTATTAAATATATATTTAACAGATTGAGCATCTATTTTTATTATAATTTTTTGATTGTATAAATCATCTTGAAATTTTAATACACATTTAATAATGCATAATATTGCATGTGTTACGGTTGCATAAGATTGTTGAGCACTAGTCCATTTTCCTAAATGGAATCAAATAATATATTCGATCTTATCTTTAGGATTTATTTGTTTTAAGATACCACCATATCCTATATTGGAGGCATCGGTTTCTATTATCTTTTGCCACATAGGATTGGCTAGAGTTAAGCATGGTAGAATTTTAAATCGTGCCTTTATTGACTGAACTAACTTAGTTAATTTATCAGTCCAAGGTTGATTATGATTTTTCTTTAACCTGTCATATAATGGTACTAAATCTTTAGAAAGGTTTTTATAAAATGGTGAAATATAATTTAAACTGCCCAAAAATCTTTGAAGCATAGTTCTGTCGGTTATGACATCAGGAAAATTAGAAGCTAATTCGATTGATCTTTGAATTGGAATTACTTTTCCTTGACAGATATTATGTCCTAGAAATCTTATATCTGTTTGAAATATACTCATTTTTGGTTTAGATATAACTAACTCACTTTGTATCACTATTTTCTTAAATATATCAAGATGCTTAATATGCAATTCTACAGATTTTGAATATACCAATATATCATCAATATATATTATGATAAAATCCAAATATAGATTAAGAATATCATTCATTATTTTCTAAAATTCAGAAGGCATATTTTTTAACCCGAACGACATTACGTTCCATTCATATTGTCCAAATGGGACATTAAAAGTAGTCCTATAAGTGTGCTCTTTAAATATTTATATTTGCCAATAACCTGATTTTAAATCAAATTTTGAGAATATATTGGCATCATATAATCTTGATAACAAATCTCTTTTATTAGGAATAGGATACCTAATCCGTTTTAACACTTTATTAAGTGGTTTGTAGTTTACTACTAACCTTGGTGTACCTCTTTCCTTTTCTGTTGCGCTATTAACGTAGAAGGCTATACATGACCAAGGAGATTTAGAAGGTTTTATTAATTTCTTTTGTAAAAGGTTATCACATCTCTTTTTTTTTTTTTACAGAATTTGATCATTTCAGTATTCATCTGACACGGTCTTGATTTTGTAGAAATATTTTTCTCATTAAAATTATCTTCATATGAAAGTGTTACTAGTTGCTTTTTGCGATCCCAAAAGGCACTAGGGTGGTCGGCGCATATGTCTACTATTAATTGTTCTGAGATTAATTTAATCTTTTCTTGTATTCTAGGAGATTGTAATATATTATCTATATTAAGGCTATATATTTCCATTTGTAAAGAATTAATATGTTTCTGTTTCATATTAATTAGAACATTTATGTCTCTTGTTATTGGTTCAGTTATAAACTGAAAAGCTATTTCTTTATTTTTATAAGTTGCAGTAAATCCCTTTTCATTAATATGTTTAAAAGGATAAATTGTATTTATAAACGGGTTCCAAGTATAATTGGAGGGTACATTTGGTTTTTAACCAAAAAGAAGAAATGAGGGATACAGATTTTATTCTGGCATATATACGTATTAGATAATTTATACTTTATATCTAAAGCATGTCCTGATGCAAATTTTACCTCATGTGTTGTTTTTTTTTAAAAATACCTAGAAGGTACTAGTCCTTCCTGAATACAATTAACATCAGCCCTGCTATCTATCATAGCAGTGCTCTGAATTGTAAATTCATTATTTATTAGTATTGTACATTTAATGTACCATCTATGTGATGTAACAATTTGCATTATTCCTAAGAACGAAACTATTTTAGGCTTAGAATCTAATACTTGATTATCTTCAAGATCATTTTCAGATTCTTCTGAAGTGATTTCTTCTAATATTCCTTTTTCTTTATCAGTTTTAAATAGAAGCTTTCCTAATTGGGTTATTCTATTTGTATCAATCAATTGTAGTTGTTTTAGAAATTTAATTTCGTCTTTAGCTTGTTTCATTTCATATTTTAGATTATCCAAGGACGTATCTCTTATGACAACATCTCTTTTTGCCTCTAATCTAGAGAGTACTTCTGTTAGCGAATATGGTTTATTTTCAAAATCAAATTTTGATTTGTTATTTTTAAATTCTGGTTTGTGACCCTTTGACTTAGTATCTTCAGCCGCCATATATATTATTTTATTTCGTACTTCTTCATCAGATTTCTTTTAATAATTTAATTATATTTTTAGAATTTAACATTTTTATATCCATATCCTGGAATTGCGATTGAATTTTATAAAATTCACTTTGTTCACAAGAACAATCTATTTTTGTGCAATTTATTTTACAATTTTTTTCCTTTTCAGAAAGATTGAAATTTTTGTTTTTATTATTAGAGGTTGATCCTGATTCGGTACTAGATTCAGAGATATAATTTGATTCAGATCCTGAAGTATATAATACTTCATAAATTTTTTCATAAGTTTCATCTTCTAAATCAAGACTCTTTAGTTTCTGTAACTTACAATTAGGTGCAATATGACCATATTTTCCGCAGTTATAGCACTTAATCTTTTTTAAGTCTCTTTTAGAAGAATTTTTAGAGTATCTTTTATTAGATTTCCTATAGTTTCTTTTAGCTTCTCTTTTTTCTTTACTCATATATGAGCGTGATTTTCTCCAAGAAGGCTTTTCTTTAAGGTGGGTTTTATTTTTCCTATAAGAGGATTTATGGGTAGAAGGTCCTGCGACTGCAAACTGAGTGCAGAAATCACCTAATTGAGATCATTCTCTTCTACTATTTTCTTTTAATTGTTTAGCTAACCTAAGGTCATTACACAAGTTTAGTCCTTCTTGTGTACATGTGTGTATAACCTGACCATAAGTATAAGTGTCATAAGGAATTGAAGAGTTTTTATCTCGTAATTTATTATGAATTCTTTCTGCAAAAAAATGTGAAAGCCCGTCTATAAACTTAGTCTTCCAATAAACACTATTACTATCGGGTAAATCCATAACCCTGTTACGACCATCATTTTAGTACGTGAGCTATTTGTGAACTTTCAAGTACTTAATGTGTTATGTGATCGTTTTATTTTCAAGAATCCTAGTACATTACCAATTGGGAAATATAGGTTGAAAGATTTAAACCGGGACAAGTGTAGGAGGTATATTTAATTGTTAAGTGTCATTTAATGTGTG
>DF359638.1:20274-30403 GCA_000787875.1 Solanum virginianum
TTTGGGTAGACAACTGAAGAGCTTGAGGAACATGGATGTGGCTTCTGTTAAGGTCCTTTAGAGGAATCAACAAATGAAAGTGCTACTAAGGAGGCCAAAGAGGACATGCAAAAGCGATATCTTTACCTTTCCACTCCACCCAAGCCTAAGGTATTAGTCTAAGTCCCCTATGTGATTTCAAGTCTTAAGTTTAGCCCTCATATCATTGTATATATTCATGTTTAAATTGACAAGTTCATGATGATTTTACACTTATGTTGAGATTTTTAAAATGATGTTTAAGTGCATTGTTGCATCCTTATATGGGTTGAAATTGTCATGTTTATGTCTCTTATATACCATTCTTTGACATTTGAGGACAAATGTTCCCAAGGGGGAGATATTAAAACGACCCCAAAAAGTGCCCGAAAATGTGCCTCAAAAGTGCACAAAATAGTAATTTCCATGTATCTCAAAATCCATGCATGATATAAAAAATTTGACTTCAAATTCTTGATCAGGGGGTCAAATTGTGTGGGAAATTGGTCTAACCCCGATTTTAGAACAAATGAATCGCAATTTCATTTTTCTAAAGATTCAATTTCTAGAATCAATCCGCGACGGTGCCGCAACGCGCAGCTGTCTCAGACCTATGTAAATTTTGCCTCCGCGATTTGTCTGTGTTGTGGAGCAAGCGCAGACCTGTGTATATTGTTGCCAGTGATTTTTTTTTTCGGTCCAAGGCTTTTTAGGTCTAGGGCCTAAGTCTTTCTATGCATAAAAATACGTATACTTTGCTATATTTCACCTTTATATCATTCAAGACATTCCCAAATACTCTCTCAAACACTTAGACAATATTTCACCTCAAAATTCAGGTGCCCAAATATCTTCCAAATCTTAAGGATTTCACTCAAGCTTCAAGTCTCCATTTTCAATCTTCATCAAGAATTCTCCAAAGCTAAGGTATATAGGTTTCAACTATTGGGTCCTTCCACTCATGGTGCCCAAGCTTCCTTTTTACCTAAATTTCATGATTTAAAGTTTATTTACTTATGGATCTTACTTACTATGAATTTGACTATGAACTATGTTGGGGTTTCATGAAATTATCACTGTTTTAGCATGTTTTGAGCTATGAATCTAAGATCTTTTGTGGGGTTTGATGAAGGGTTTTGGTGTACTATGCTTGAGGGTGTTACCAAGTATTGATGGATGGTTTTACATTGGATTTTCTTGCATGATTACATCCTTAAATTGCATGGTTTTACTCTAGCTCTACACACCCGCCAAATGTTTGATAAAATCCGGTTGTGGTTTCTTGAGGAATTGAAGGTCCAATGCATGTCTTATGAGTTAAATGACTTTATGATGATGAAAGAAATATATATATATATATATGATATTCTCCTATATAGTGTTGGAAATTGACAATTCCCTACTCGAGGGGTTAAGAGCCCATGTAACCGTGTCGAGGCGTTTGTACCTTGATAACCAATCAAGGGGTTGGTACCTTGATTACCGGGTTGAGGGGTTTGTACCGCAATCACCAGGCATGGTAGGGTGCGAGTATCTACCAACCAATCAAGGGGTTTGTACCTTGACAACTGAGTTGAGAGGTTCGTACCTCTATCACCAAGGGTGGTAGGGTGCGATGATCCACCAACCAATCAAGAGGTTGCATAGTCCAACATTTTGTCCAAAGCCTCAAAGAGATGGATATTGATAGAAAACTGCTTTAGCATGGAGAGAAAGTGCTTGAACTTGCCTTCCTCCTCCCTCTTTTTTAGTCTCTGAGGGAAAGGAGGAAGAGGCCTAGGGATAGGTTTAAACCTCTATGATGCTTTAGCTGCTTCACTCACCCCATCCTTGCCACGATCATCTCCTTCACCTAAATCCTTTCCTGCAACCATCTCCTCACTAACATCTTCTACATCAATCGGCATAGGAGGTTCAGTTGTGCTCTTTCCACCTGAGTGGTGACCGTCATACACGACCCTTCATTTTTTGATTTTGCATTGTATTACAAGGGAGTGTACCCCTCGAACGTTGATTCAACTAAGTCAACACTTAATCGAACTGTTATTCCAGCTACTTGATAGCCATAGAATGAGACTATATCTTTTGACTAATGCTTGAAATATCTGACACTTAAAGTCTCATCTTGCGTCTTAACCTTCTTTAACAGGTGATCAAACATCTCCTCAATTCTAGTATTTCCAGCACCTGTGTCGCGGCTATATGGTGGCATATAAGGACCATTTCTGAAGCCTTCTCCATGACCCCAATCTGCATCTGGGACCCTATTCCTATCATAATAACCTCTACGGTTGTCTATGTAAGCTCCTTCTCTTCCATAGTTCTGACCTTGGTTTCCTTGACCTTGCCGCTAATAGTCCTGATTAGACCCTTGAGCATTTGTCCAGAAACCCTCCGTCTGATCATTCACAAACCATGTGGCCTCCTCATAGTATGGCTCCTCATACATGGGTGCATGCGGGGGTTGGTGAACCACTGTGTTCACTCTCTCTTGGTTCTGCTTGATTACCATATCAATGATTGTGTGAAACTGAGCAAGTTGCTACATAATTTCTTCATTAATTATGGCTTGCTCTAACCCCACACTGATAACATATGAACTCTTTGTGAAAGCTATATCCCGCTATCCCCATGCACGATTTGTCTTGACCACTTGCTCCATAGTTCTGCAATCCTTGCAAAATGGTTGATCTGGAAACATTCCCACCATGATAGTATTGGCACCAAGCTTGAATATTCTCATCAAGGGCAGGGTAGAAGATCTCCACCAAGGCATCATTAAATATCTTATGGTCAGGGATGCTCCTCAGATATTTAGTAAACTGCTCCTAAGTAGTGCTTATCGAATCACCAGGAAGTTGCTCAAAGTTGTTGATATGATCCTTTGACTTGAGATTTTTTGTTCTAGGGAAATATCTCTCTAAAAAGGCCTTTTACAAATCCACCCAGCTAGTGATGGAACTCTGCAGGAGCTCAGATAGCCACAACGCAATATTGCTCGTAAGAGACAATGTGAAGACACGAAGTCGCATAGCATCCATAGATAGATTCTATGTCTCTATCACACTCTTACAAACAAATGCCACATTATGCAAGTGACTATGTGGATCCTCTAATGGTAAGCCCGCAAATAGCCCATGATTCTGCAGCATCTGAAGTTACCCACTAGAGACTGTGAACTTTGTGTCTGCCGATAGTGGTGGCAACGGAATAGATCCAGTCACATCCATAGCCATGGGGTTCAACGTGTACTGATTCCACTAGTAAGCATTGACATTGATCTCCCGAGGCTATGGAATATCCTCCAGAGGAGGTGGGTTCTCATTCTTCTCATCATTATTATTGTTCCAATTTAGGGCAGCATTGGCTGGATTATTAGCATTGTCTTGGGTCATTCTTTGTCACAACCCAAGCCTAGGGCCTAGACATGACACGATGAATGGGGAACTGGAAGGGATCCCAAACAAGCCTCTTAACATATCATTACGCATCATTGGTCACGGAAGTAATTAACCAATATAATAAGAGTAGAAATAAGGGAAAATGGGCAAAAGGATAGTTTCATGATATAAGCATCAAAGAGAGACAAGGCTTAATACATAATATGTCTAACAACACGTCTACTACATAGATAAGAGCCAGAGCCAAGACAAGCAACTGGGCTCACCCTCATAGTCCATATATACATAAAAGGAAGATAGTCTTAGTATATAACATGAGATCATAGACATTGTCCCCGGAATAGAGTACTCACCAACTAGCTTGAGAGAAATTGTACTAGCCACGTGGAGTAAGATGCTCAAGGGGGGATTCGGTTCCTAAATGATGACATCATGTAGGCATAGAGTTTGCATTAGTAAATTTGAATGTACTAAGTATGTACGATGCAATGCAACAAGAGATAAGTAACATAATCAAAATGCATAAGCATAGTCAATGAGTAGTATATAATAATATGGCATGCATGGAAGATGTTTAATGTAAATCATGCTTAGATGAAAAATAATACATATGTAAGAAGAGACCATCATTAATGAGTTCATAGTTTATCAAGGTACAAACCTCTTGATTGGTTGGTGGATCATCACACCCTATCCCTAGGCCTTCTCCTTCCTTCCCTTAGAGACTAAAAAAGAGGGAGTAGAAAGGAAAGTTCAAGCACTTTCTCTCCATGCTAAATAAACTATCTATCAACATCCCTCTCATTGAGGCTTTGGAGAAAATGTTACACTATGTGAAGTATATGAAGGACTTGGTCACCAAAAAGCGCACTGTGAGTCAAGAGCTGTCTCAAGAGCTTTAACATTGCAGTCCTGTCATTATAAAGTTCTTGGCTCAGAAGCATGAAGATCTAGGTGCTTTCACCATACCTTGCACTATAGGAGATGTGGAGTTCGCAAGGGTACTTTATGACTAGGTGATAGTATTAATTTGATGCCCCTTACGGTCTACAAGAAGCTTGGATTGGGAGCCCCTACTTCTACTAGCATGTGATTACTGATGACGGATCGAACGATGAAGAAGCTTATGGAAGCTATATCCCGCTATCCCCATGCACGATTTGTCTTGACCACTTGCTCCATAGTTCTGCAATCCTTGCAAAATGGTTGATCTGGAAACATTCCCACCATGATAGTATTGGCATGGGGATACTCTATGATATACTGGTTAAAGTGGAAAAATTCATATTCCCTGCAGACTTTGTGATCTTAGTTTTTGAAGTCGACTTCAATGTCCCAATCATCTTGGGAAGACTATTCCTAGCCACTGGGCGAGCCCTAGAGGATATGGAAGCCGATCAACTCAAGTTTAGATTAAATAATGAAGAAGTTGTCTTTGATATCCGCCAGTCTATAAAGTATCCAGATGAGCTGAAGCATGACGTTTGGGAAACTAGTGAAGTCTAAGCAACAACATTTGCCTAAGTCGTGTCGTGACAATAAATTTGGCACTACTTGGGAGACAGCCCAAGGTTTTTGATGTAATAACATAGTTATAGGTTTATTTTTAGTTTTTGGATTCATATGTAGTTTATTTACTTGCATTTGATTGTAATTATGGTCAATGGGTTGGTTGCATAGAGGGTAACAGTGTATTTAACAAAGAGTATGTAGCAACAGGACTAAGTCGACCAATTTTGGTAAGAAGAGCATCAGATTGAGTCTTTACGACTAGGTCTATGAGTCGTAAATTACTCTACGACTCATATCCCATCTCGCAAAGATTTCCAGTACACAGGAATAAATATGCACTCTAGTCCATGAGCCAACTTTATGATTAGTAGAGCAAACAACAAGTCGTGAATGGGGTTTATGGATCCAGGTATGTATTCTTTTGACCCCTTATGTTCTATTTTTGCTTGATTTTTTTCATTGGGGACAATGCATATTTTTTTGATAGGGTATGGCTAGTTATGGGCCTCACTGAAGTCTGAGTATCTTATGGTTCATAACTACACCAATTTGTTATCCCGTAATTTTCTTGCCTGTGTTCTTTTTACGTGTGGATATTTATTTTCTTTTGAACCGACACATTTAGGATGTTTAGATAATACTTGTAGCATATAGTATCAATACTTGTGGCATATAATATGTTTCTGTGATTTTGTTTGAAAAATGATACCCATCAAAATTTTTGTTTAAGTAGGTAGATAGTAACCATGCATATTTAGGTGGCTGACGATATCTATTATGATGAATAAGGGTAAATTGAGATAAGAAGCATGATCTGTGAGTCTTTTGTTGATCATGAGAGTGTGAGCTTATTTTACTAAATTCATGTATTTTGTGCTAATTTAGAACTTGCCCGGTTACTCTAAATTAGATTGTAGATTAATTGGATTAGGAAAGAATCTTAAGCCATTGTTCTTAAATAGACCACTTTGGCCTAAAAATAATCAACCAAAGTGATGCTATATCCCTTATTCCAAATATTTGAGCATAACAAGTACCTATTCTTTCAAAACACCTGATTAACCTAGCCTTATCTAGTGACAAAAAACCTAAAATCCCTTATTCCAAATATTTGAGCATAACAAGTACCTATTCTTTCAAAACACCTGATTAACCTAGCCTTATCTAGTGAAAAAAAACCTAAATTTGGCCCTCATCTTTCCTTGGACATTGTGTACCTTGACTGAGGCAAAAAGTCTAAGTTGAGTGTGGCTACCAAAAGTGGCCCTGGTTCGGAGGATAGATATTGTGCACCCTAACATAGGCTTTAAAAGCCTATGCTGAGGGTGGCTAGTATAAGGGAAAAGCACAATAATAAGGGGGTGCGTTAGGATTGAGAAGAAAAAGGAGAAAAATCATTACTAGGTGCAAGAAAAATGAAAGATGCCTTAGATGTGAGCTAGAAAGAAAAATGAAGTACGAAAATAAAGCAAAAGGCTAAAAAATCATAACAAAGCACCTAGAAAAACATGGATAAGGAAAAAGGGAGGATAAGGTGAAAAATAGCTAAGTTGGCGGGGCAAAGGTGTAGAAAAACATACTTCAAGGAGGGCCTTTAATTACTATTTCCCCTCTGAGCCTATATTACAAGCCTAGAAAGTCTTAAAATAATCCTAGTCTGATTAGTTGAAGCTCTAAGTCATGAGTATAGGGGCAAGCGTATGGTATTAGTCATTATGCATGAATATCTGTTGTGAGAGTGAGTGGTTTTTGCACAGTCCCAAGATTTAAACATGAAACCATCATTGATTTAAAAAATGAGACTTCTTTCTGTGAGGGCACTTGCACTGCATTGTTAGCATTTGACTTGTTTAGTGAATGTGGACTGTTGATGTCATGCCCTAAATCCTGTTAAGGCGGAATGACACCCGTTGCCGATAAGGCTCGGGAGAACCAACCTATATCCATGTACTTTCGATACATATTATAAGGTATTTCCACACTTAAAATGCCTTTAAGGAGGTAAACAGTAATAACAAGCCAAAAAGAAATGCATATGTCTAGGCCATTGGGGCCACGTTGTCTAAAGTACGAGACATGACCACACTTTAATTTACATAGTCTACAAAGCCTCTAAATAAGGACAAGTATCTGTTAAGGGTCGGGACAGGCCCTACCTCGACTAACTGTACAACACAAAAATATAAGCTCTAGACATGCAAAGCCCCGAAGCAACCTGGAGCTTAATAACCACAGCTGGATATCTTGTACTCCTACAGGGGAGATCTACTAGTACTTATACCAATAGCATGAAATGCAGGTCCCCCATAAGGGATGTCAGTACGAGATAATATACTGAATATGTAAGGCAAAAAATTCTGTACATGAAGTAACAACTCAAATGAAACTATGCACTAGTGTAGGATAAGAGACCACCTTTAGTTTTATTGTGGGATCATGTACTTTATGTTCTTTATATCACTTTACCTTTATTGTAAAATCTATACACAACATGTACAATAAAAAGACCAATTGATCAGTGGTAAACTATATCGATATCGTCCCTGGCTAGGCTTTTCCTTAGCCCCTCGGGCTACCCCCCATGATAGGATCATCCCTGGCTAGGTGATTCTTCCACCCCTCAGGCTACCACCTATCTATAAGCAATATACATTACCTTTCAATTACCTTTGAGATGGTTCTTATGGTACTCACAATATTGGAGCTGTAGAACTGTGTAGGCAGCATGGGATATGTAGATAACCATACAAGACAATATGACAATGAAAAGAGTACGTTACATAAATAATGAAATGCATATGAGACGAAACAACTTATGAACTCTATTTAGCAACAAGAACTTATGTAACTTGGTAGCAACATATATATGTAGACTTGAGGGTGATAGTGTATGGAAGCATATGAACATATGAAAGAGTGGAGACATGGTTATTAGTTGTGTCGGAGTTGGTAAGTGCCTTTATATGCCAAGAAAGAATTTAGATTTCATGCCAAGTAATACGAAATCAAGTAGCCTTACATTCCTCGTTGTTCGACCTCACTATTACCTTGAGATAACCTTTCCTTCCTCCAAATATTTATCTACAATATAGTAGTTGATAAAACTAGCATTAGTAGCCAATAGATACAACGAGAAAACCTTCCCTTTCTCCTAAGATTTAGATACAACATAGTAAGTAATAAAACTAGCATTAACAGCCAATAGATACATCTTGGCAGCCCAATCTTATAAAAAAAGACACGAGCAGTAAGCGTGTAGTTATAAACCCGAGCGTATTCTTTCAACCTTTTCTCCCCTAATCGTATTTTCTAATACACATTCTCATATAAACATCATGTGCAGCTTGTTTTAGTGCCACAATAGCCTTATAACAACCCACAAAATAGAACATATAACAATTCTACACAACATACAAATGAGCGGCATAACGTTACATCCCTTCGCTACATTTCGAAGTCAACAATTCCAAACCTATTTCAACTTTAACCAAACTCTCCTCAAAACATATATATACAACAAAAACCTTAAAATAGTCTTAGAATAGTACCAAAATAGTCATGAAGGACGTGAGGCAATAGCCTTCCATCTATCAGTCCACAAGTTCCAATCAAGAACACAATTGTGATATCATATAAGAATTTAATTTTATGGACTGTAAAAGCAGTGAAGCAGCCTGGTTACACAACTACCAAACCAACCTTTGTTAAATACATTAGTCTTACTTCATACTATAGCCAACCAAGAAGAGAAAAACCTCTTAACTAACAAGAAAAAGTGCACAACAACGTTGGCAACATATGCTGTCCAATAATTTCAGCATAAACATAACCAACATAATCTCTTGTTTATCGTAAGAAAACCATACTAAACACATAAGTAAACTTGATTACCTTAGCCTTCAAGATTTAGGTTTCCTTCAAGGACCCTAGAGTGTTGTATGGCTGCTTTTTGAAGTGAAGAAAGGAGATAAAAGATTTCCTTAAGAAAGCCGAAAAGTGTTCCGACGTTTAGTGAAATAAGGTGCTGTTTTGAGCCCTTTTAAAACCTCACTTTGACCGACTTACTTTTTATTTCTTAGGATTATTCTATTAGGTTGGTAATGTACCATTTTCCCTCTTTAACTTGGGCCTTAAGGGGCTCTAAATTGATGGGCCTTTGCTGCCCATTTTTTCTTCCCTTTCTCTTGGTTAGTTTTGGCCCAATTAATTAAGTGGGTTGTTATGTATTTGGACCCTCTTTATATTCTTCTTGGGCTGAAAATAGAGTCCATTTATGATACTAAGACATGGGCTAAATTTACACCCTTAACATGAACTTTATTCATAATCGAACTTGAACAAATTCGACATTGGGCCTCTTCTTCGTTTAGCTAGCAAATACAAGCTAAGCAAGTAGGTGACTCACCTACTAGCTTCCTAAGTCCTACAAGCACCTCAATTATATCTCTTTTTTTAGGGCCGTAATCCCTTCAATTTGACATAAAACATATATGCACGCAACCTTCTTAAGCGTTAGACACACATATCACCCTTTAACGTGAGATTCAAGAACTTTTAAAAATTGACACTAATTTGAAAGTCCATATCATCTTTTATTTGCATGGTACTATTACTATAAGATGTGGGGTGTTACATCCTCCCCCCCTTAGGAACATTCGTTCTCGAATGTTAGCACAATTAGATAGCTTAACCAAGTTTAAACCTTTACTTACATAAATATTTGACAACACACCAAGCATTCAATCACACGTACCTATTAGTGTCCTAATTCTGCATGTTGGGCTTCCTCTTTAGCTTCAAATAAGTAAGGGTATTTTGATTTAATTACATCCTCAGCCTCCTAGTTTACTACTTCTGCTTGCTGTTTCCTCCAAAGTACCTTTACCGAAGCTATTTCTTTATTCCTTAGCTTCTTAACTTGACGATCTAGAATAGCAATAGGTACCTCTTCATATGTGAGATCTTCTACAACCTGTACATCCTCAATAGGAGTGATATGAGATGGGTCACCTATGCATTTTCGAAGCATTGAGACATTGAAAACTGGATGAACCATTAAAAGCTCTTGGGGGTAGCTCTAGATTATATGCAACCTGCCGGAACCTCTTAATAATCTAATATGGTCCTATGTAACATGGGCTCAGTTTTCCTTTCTTACCAAATCTCATAACCCCTTTCATTGGAGATACCTTTAAGAA
>DF359638.1:30440-72530 GCA_000787875.1 Solanum virginianum
GTGAAACCCCTTTCATTGGAGATACCTTTAAGAATACCCAATCCCCTACTAAGAATTCTAGTCCTCCCCTTCTAACATCCACATATGAGTTGTGATGACTTTTTGCTGTTTCTAGCCGCTGCTGTATTACCTTAACTTTTTTCATAGCTTGTTGTACTAGATCTGGCCCAAGCCAAGTGGCTTAACCCACTTCAAACCATCCAATAGGTGACCTACATTTCCTTCCATACAAAGCTTCATAAGGTGCCATCTTGATGCTTGAGTGGTAGTTATTATTATAGGCAAATTCAATAAGTGGCAACTGGTCTACCTAACTACCTTTAAAGTCCAGCGTACAAGCTCACAACATATATTCAAGTGTTTGAATGGTGCATTCTGCTTGACCATCTGTTCGAGGGTGAAAAACTGTACTCAAATTCACTTGTGTCCCTAAACTCATTTGGAAGGACTTCCAAAATGTTGCAGTGAATTGAGCTCCTCGGTCAGATATAATGGAGACTAGGACTCCATGTAGCCTGAATATCTCTTTGAGGAATAGCTTGGCATACTCTTCAGCTGTATAATCACTCCTAACTAGCAAGAAGTGTGCCGACTTTGTAAGTCTGTCAACTATTACCCATATGCAGTCAAACTTCTAAAATGAGCGAGGCAAACCAGTAACAAAATCCATATTGATCATATCCCACTTCCATGTTGAAATCTCTATACATTGCATATAACCTCTTGGCTTTTGGTGTTATACTTTCACTTGTTGGCAATTCGAACATTGAGCCACAAATTTTGCAAGGTTCTTTCTCATGCCTCCCCACCAAAACATTCCCTTCAGGTCATGATACATATTAGTTGATCCTGGATGGATAGAATATCTAGAATGATGGGCTTCTTCCATTATCCTTTTTTTCAATCCATTAATATCAGGCACACATAATCTATTTTGGCAATAGATTACTCCATTTTGTGTAAGTTCAAAGCCCTTTATCATACCTTAAATCACCTTTTCCTTAAGCTATCGTAGAACGGGATCCTTGAACTATTTTTCTTTGACCTCATTATCAATGAAGATGTTCCTGTATTATGTACCACAAGCCTTTCTTTTGGGGTTTCAAGAAGGCGAACGGCCAAACTAGCTAGTTGTCATAGATCTTTAGCCACCCCTTGACTTACCATGGCCTGGTCACTAGTATTCATGGTTGCTTTATGACTCAGAGCATCGGCTACCACATTTGCCTTCCCTGGATGGTAGAGTATATCAACGTCGTAATCCTTTATTAGCTCTAGCCATCTCCACTGTCTTAAATTTCAGAGCATCGGCTACCACATTTGCCTTCCCGGATGGTGTAGTATATCAACATCGTAATCCTTTATTAGCTCTAGCCATCTCCGCTGTCTTAAATTTAGGTCTTTCTGCTTAAAAATGTATTGTAGGCTCTTGTGATCAGTATAAATGTCAACATGAACCCCATACAAATTGTGGCACCATATTTTTAGAGCAAATATAATTGCTGCCAACTCAAGATTATGTGTTGGATAATTTTTCTCATGTGGCCGGAGCTGTCTAGATACATAAGCAATTACCCTACCATGCTATGTCAGTACACACCCTAAGCCTTGGAAAATTTAGCGTACAACTGTCTATCACGAAGAACCTGTGACATTTGTCATAACTGATTTGCGTGGTCCTCTTATGATCTTGAATATACCAAAATGTCATCTATAAATACTATCACGAACACATCTAAGAATGGCTTAAATACCCTATTCATAAGATCCTTTTTGAAGTATTAGAATACACTACATACCCCTCAGTGCCTTCTGGAAGTACTAGCACAGGTGCAAAAATCCGGTCCATAAAAACTGCTGGTGCATTCATTAGCCCAAATGAGATAACGAGAAATTTAAAGTGACCATAGTGGGTTCTGAAAGCAGTCTTAGATATATCTTTCTCCTTCACCCTCACTTGGTGATAAACTGATCTCAAATCAATTTTTGAAAAGCATTTGACACCCTGTAACTGATCGAATAAATCATCAATCCTAGGGAGGGATATTTGTTCTTAATTGTCATGCTATTCAATTGTCAATGGTCGATACACATTCTCAAGGTGCCATCCTTTTTGCATACAAATAACACTAGTGCACCCCAAGGGGACATACTAGGTCTTATAAAACCCTTCTCTAATGAGTCTTTTTACTGTTCTTTTAATTCACATAATTCTGCTGGGGCTATTCTATATGGAGGGATAGAAATAGGTTGGGTGCCTGGTAGTAAGTCAATACCAAAATCTATTTCTCATTCTGGAGGTAAACCTGGAAGTTCTTCAGGGAACACATCAACAAATTCATTCACCACTGGGACTGANNCCAATCCATACCCGTTATAACATCAAATTCTATCATTCCTAGCTCTATAAGATCAGCTAGCGTGTCACGGTCACAAGCAGTTACTACACAGTCATAATAAATCCTTCTAGCCATAATAGATTCACCGGTTGGTATGGACACTTCAAATGGCTTGTCCAATAACTTGGGTGTTCTCTTAAGCTTCCCAGCAACTAGTGGGGTAATGTATGATAGTGTAGAACTAGGGTCAATTAAGGCATATACATTATGTGAAAAGATGGACAATGTACCTGTGATCACATCAGGTGAAGCTTCCAAATTTTACCGACTCTCCAGAGTATAAGTGCGATTCTGGACTCCGCTAGAGCTAGCTGCCCCTCTTACACCTCTACCACAACCCATAGGTGCTTGTTGACCCCTACTTATTGGAGAAACTAACGATAATGATGCAACAGTTGATATAGTAGGTTGTGCTATATCACCCCTACGTCTTCTCGGGTAGTCTCTTACCATATAACCTGGTGCACCACACTAATAATAAACGTCTATCCCAACATGACATATACCTGGATGACTTCTTCCACACTATCTACAAGACTGCATAGGGGTCATTTACTGGCCTGCTGAAAATCCCATTATCCGAGGACCTTGTCCTTTACTTCTTTGACCAAATTGGTCTCTTCTAGACCCCTAAAGTTGCGGTGGAGCATTGGCAGCAGAGTAGGAGGATGATGGCCTAGGTATTTTATTAGAAACTCGAGGCCTAAGCTCACTTTGGGATGGTGTAAACTGCCCTGTAGACCTGGCCCTCTTGGACTGGGCCCTTTCTAACTCTTGTGTCCTTCTCTTTTGCCGCTGATCCTCCAATTTTTGTGCAAAAGCTTGCATTCTCGCTATATCTATGTCTTTATTCAAGGAAGCAAAGTGGTTCGAGGTGCATCTATAGCCTTAGATTGCTTTTAGGCTTCATACCACAATATAGCCACACCCTTCAACCTATATGTCGCTAACTCGATAGCTTCTATATCTCTCACATGCATAATATCTAAAGTGCATTGAATATGATCAATAAAGTCTTGTGGATCTTCATTAGGATCTGACCCAGTGAAGGATGGTTCATCAGGAGATGGAGGAGTGGGAGATGTCTGTGATGGAGACTCATCTTGAGCCTCATTTCATTGTCTCATATGACTAGCTAAACTAACCACCACCTCTACTTCCTTCCCTTTACCTTAGTTCTTCCTAGTTTCTGGCATACTTGCTGTACAAAACAATTTAGGAATTAGACATAATCCACCGATTACACTTAGCTCTATGGCACGATCTATAAAATGAACAAAAAGTAACAATACCTAACTGCCACGTAGCCTCCTGCTTATAAATATGGTGCACAACACATCCATAAACAAGACTCTATATAGACACGACTTTATAGACTCCCAAGGATGACCCGCTCTGATACCACTTTTGTCACACCCCAAATTCCGTTAAGGCGGACCGGCACCCATTGCCGATAAGGCTTGGGAGAACCAACCTCTACCCATGTACTTTTTATACATATTAGAAAGTGTTTCCACACTCAACATACCTTTAAGGAGGTAAACAGTAATAACAAGCCAAAAGGAAATGCATATGTCTAGGCCGTTGGGGCCACATTGTCTAAAGTACGAGACATGACCACTCTTTAATTTACATAGTCTACAAAGCCTCAAAATAAGGACAAGTATTTGATAAGGGTCGGGACAGGCCCCGCCTCGACTAACTGTACAACACAAAAATATAAGCTCTAGACATGTAAAGCCCCGAAGCAACCCGGAGCTTGGTAACCACAACTGGATATCCTGTACTTCTACTGGGGAGATCTACCGGTACCTATACCTGCAACATGAAATACAGGTCCCCTGTAAGGGATGTCAGTACGAGATAATGTACTAAATATGTAAGGCAGGAAATACTGTATATGAAGTAACAACTCAAATGAAACTATACTCTAGTGTAGGATAAGCGACTACCTTTAGTTATATTGTGGGATCATATACTTTATGTTCTTTATATCACTTTAGCTTTACTGTAAAATCTATGCACAACATATACTATAAAATGACCAACTGATCAGTGGTAAACTGTATTGGGATTGTCCCTGGCTAGGCTCTTCCTTAGCCCCTCGGACTACCCCCCGTGATAGGATCATCCCTGGCTAGGTGATTCTTCCACCCCTCGAGCTACCACCTATTTATAAGCAATATATATTACCTTTCAATTACCTTTGAGATGTTTCTTATGGTAGTCACAATATTGGAGCTGTAGAACTGTGAAAGCAGCATGTGACATGTAGATAACCATACAAGACAATATGACAATGAAAAGAGTACATTACATAAATAATGAAATGCATATGAGATGAAACAACTTATGAACTTTATTTAGCAAGAAGAACTTATGCAACTTGGTAGCAACATATGTATGTAGACTTGAGGGTGACTGTGTGTGGAAGCATATGAACATATGAAAGAGTGGAGACACGGTTATTAGTTGTGTCAGAGTTGTTAAGTGCCTTTATGTGCCAAGAAAGAATCTAGATTTCATGCCAAGTAATACGAAATCAAGTATCCTTATATACCTCATTGTACGTCCTCAGTATTACCTCGAGATAACTTTCCCTTTCTCCAAATATTTAGCTATAACATAGTAACTAATAAAACTAGTATTAGAAGCCAATAGATATATCTTGGCAGCCCAATCTTATAAAAAAATAACACACGGGCAGCAAGCGTGTAGTTATAAACCCGAGCGTATTCTTTTAACCTTTTCACGCCTAATCATATTTATTAATACACATTCTCATATACACATCATGTATAACTTGTTTTAGTGCCACAATAGCCTTATAATAGCCCACAAAACAGAACACATAATAATTCTACACAACATACAAATGGGTGGTATAACGTTACATCCCTTTGCTACATTTCGACGTCGACAATTCCAAACTTATTCCAACTTTAACTAAACTATCCTCAACACATCTATACACAACAGCCTTAAAACTGTCTTAGAACAGTACCAAAATAGTCATAAAGGATGTGAGGCAATAACCTTCCATCCATCAGTCCACAAGTTCCAATCAGGAACACAATTGTGATATCATATAAGAATTCACTTTTGTGGACTATAAAAGTAGTGAAGCAGCCTGGTTACACAAATACCAAACCAATCTTTGTTAAATACATAAGTCTTACTTCATAATACAGCCAACCAAGAAGAGAAAAACCTCTTAACTAACAAGAAAAGGTGCACAACAACGTTGGCAACATATGCTGTCCAACAATTTCAGCATAAATATAACCAACGTAATCTCTTGTTTGTCATAATAAAACCATACTAAACACATAATTAAACTTGCTTACCTTAGCCTTCAAGATTTAGGTTTCCTTCAAGGACCCTAGAGGGTTGTATGGCTGCTTTTTGAAATGAAGAAAGGAGAGAAAAGATTTCCTTAAGAAAGCTGAAAAGTGTTCCAACGTTTAGTGAAATAAGGTGCTGTTTTGAGCCCTTTTAAAAGTTCATTATGGCCAACTTACTTTTCATTTCTTTGGTTTATTATATTAGGTTAGTAATGTACCATTTTCCCCCTTTAACTTGGGCCTTAAGGGGCTCCAAATTGATGGGCCTTTGCTATCTATTTTTTCTTCCCTTTCTCTTGGTTAGTTTTGGCCTAATTAATCAAGTGGTTTGTGATATATTTGGGCCCTCTTTATATTCTTCTTGGGCTGAAAATAGAGTTCATTTATAATGCTAAGACACGGGCTAAAGTTACATCCTTAATACAGACTTTATCCATAATCGGACTTGAACAAATTCGACGTCGGGCCTCATCTCCGTTTAGCTAGCAAATTTAAGCTAAGCAAGTAGGTGACTCACCTACTAGCTTCCTAAGTCCTACAAGCACCTTAATTATCTCTCTTTTTTAGGACTGTAATCCCCTCAATTCGACACAAAAAATGTATACACGCAACCTTCTTTAGCGTTAGACACACATATCGCCCTCTAACGTGAGATTGAAGCACTTTTAAAAATTGGCACTAATTTGAAAGTTCATATCATCTTTCATTTGCATAGTACTATTACTGTAAGATATGGGGTGCTACAGTTGATAATCCCTTGCTTGTCATAGTTATGTTGTCACATGCACCAGTTTGTATTAGCTTGCTAAATAGTTATCTAATCTTATTTTTTAAAAGTTGGTGTGGGTATCAAAGTCTGAGATATGTATGATGTATGCCAATTAGTTGAGGTCTGTGTGTTACTGTGTTGTCTATATTGATTGAGTCGCCGCTTGAGGGCATGCAATAATTGTAAGTTAAGGGTGTTGATATGCTACCAAAATGCTACACTTTTGATGCTTAAAAACTTTTTTGTGTGTTCTCAATGCGATATTTGTGGGATTTATGTGTTTTTGTGTTTAGATTTACAGGATTACAGGTTGGCCATGATCTAGGAAAAAATTGTAGAAGTTGCTAGTTTTTGCTGTTGTAGAAGACCTTATACAATTCATAGAGCATTTTATGAGTTTAAAGATATTTTGTGAGGAATTTCAGTGAGTGGCCAAGTTTCTGAAGTGAAGTCTACGAACATGCAGATCAGTCGTGAAGCAAACTATGAGTCGTAGACCACCTTTCGTGCCCTGAGTATCAGAGAAGTGGACTAGCAGGAAATTTATCAGACGAAAACCCCTTTATAAGTCGTAAATTACTTTACGAGTCATAAAGGGGTGTCTAGAAGAGAAGTCTAAAATTCTAATAGCTGATTACGAGACCCTGACTACGAGCTGTAGAAGACACTTTGAGTCATTGAGTGCTTTCGTGGGGATTGCTGACCAGTTTTTGTAATTTATTTAGGACTTATTTTTAATTATTATAAATAGGTTTTTTAGTTTATTTTTTGGGAGTTCTAACCATTGCAAGTATGTTTTCAGCCGTTTTAGGTTTTATGTTCATAGAACTCAATATTCTAAGAGAAAATTGTGAGAGAGTCTTCGAAACATTTTTGCATTAATTCAATCTTCAAGCCTGTGATTTTCATTAACATTGGATTTGCTTGATTTTAATTCGATTGTGTGAGTGTTTAATTATGTCTTCTCAATTCTTAGTCTCTTCGTCTATGCATAGCATGAGTAGCTAAATATACAACTAGGGTTGTGAGAACCATGAAGAACTAACAAAGTAAAACTAGATAATTCATAAATTCTTGCAAGGTGTATATGTATGTATTAATTAACTCTCTTCATTTTTCATGTTTTTTTATGGTGGCCAACATTAGAACTTGTCTAGTGTTACTGACTAGACCAAGGTATTAATCAATAGGAAAAGAGATTAATTAATAGGATTCGATTGATGTGTTCTTGTCTAATCAACCAAACTGGGACAAGGGTAGGTTGTACTAGGACTTATAGGTAATGGTTAGTAATGGACACTATGGAGATAGGCCAAGTCATATAGTGAAATTTGCCTCTCACCTTTGACAAAAGGGCTCGGTAAACTTAAATTACCATCTTGTATGCTATACACTAGATAAGACTTAGATTATATGGGGATACTGAGTAGGAGAATTATGGGGAACACAATACCTTAATTGCTCTCTATTATTGATTTTTCTCTTATGATAATTTAGTTAGTTTTTTACTCATTGATTAATGCAAACGTTTCCCCCCTTTGGGGAATTCAGTCAGTTGACCGCCCAGATTATATATTGGTGAATTTATCTTGAGTCTACGTATTCCCAGTGGGTGCAACCCTAACTTAGTTAGGTTCTATTTCTTGACAGTAGCCGCTTTATCCTCTAAAAAGGAGGTGTAACTTGGGTGACATCAGAGCACCAAAGGCTTGGGGGTTTGCCTCAAGATATTAAAATTCTGACATAAAAGTGGTAAGATGTGAACATAGATTTTGTGGTTGGTTTGGCTCGGACCTGAAAGAAATTTGACTCAATTTGGGTTATTGTTGACTAGATGACTAAGTCAGCTCATTACCTACTGGTTAAGACTACCTTTATGCAAGATTGTATATCCAAGAGTTGGTGAGGTTGCATGTTGTGCATAGCTCTATCATATCGAATCATGGCACCCAATTTACTACTCACTTTTAAAGGTCGTTTCAGAGAGGACTTGGTACTAAGGTGAAGTTGAGTACCGCTTTTCATCCTTAAATTGATGAACAAGCCGAGAGGACAATTCAAACATTTAAGGATATGTTGAGGGCTTGTGTGTTAGAATTCAATTGTAATTAGGATGATAATCTTCCACTCATCGAGTTTTCTTATAATGATAGCTTTCATGCTAGCATTGGTATGGCACTCTTTGAGGCTTCATATAGTAGGAGATATAGATCTCCGGTGGGATGGTTTGAATTGTGAGAGATGGCTTTGATTGGCCTAGATTTGGTGTTGGAGGCTATGGAGAAGGTGAAGTTGATTAAATGAGAGGTTGAAGACGGCCCAAAGTCTACAAAAGTCCTATTTGAATGTTAGGAAGAGGGATCTTGAGTTCCATGTTGGTGATTGGATGTATGTGAAAGTCTCACCTATGAAGGGTATGATGCCTTTTAGAAAGAAAGGCAAGTTAAGTCCCTGGTATGCAAGTCCTTATGAGATTATTTAACAGATTGAGAATGTTTCTTATAATTTGGATTTTCCTTCGATTTGAGCTTCATTCATCCAATTTTCCATGTGTCTATGTTGAGGATGTTGGTTGGTGTTCCTAGTGTCATCGTACCTTTGGAGGGCGTTGAGAATTTAGGAGAACTTGTCTTATGAAGAAGTTCCATTTGAGATTTTGGATAGGCAAGTGAAGTGGCTTCCTAAAAAGGATATGGCTTCGGTTAAGGTACTTTGGACAAATCGACATGTGGAGAGTGCTACATAGGACGCACATTTGGACATCATGAAATGATATCCCCATATTTTCCAATCTACTCAAGCCTAAGGTATTAGGTTCTTTCTATTCCAAGTGGTCCTAATTCTTTCACTCATGAGTTTTATAGCATGACATGCATACATGTGCACAAAAATGATTTTTATGATATTTTAAATGATTTGAATACGTTTTGACATGCGTTTTAATGACTTTATGATTTTCAAATAATGAATTATTGGTTATACCTTGTGTTTGGATGTTTCATGCTCTAAGTTAAGCATTTCAAGCCTTGTTATTGTACATTCGAGGATGAATGTTCCTAAAGGGTAGATGATATAAGGACTAGGACTATATACAACCTTAATAGAGCTTAGAAATTTGGTTTCGAAAAATTTTGGACCAAGGTGACGCCTCATGGAAGCCTTCATGGTCCGTGGAGGCTATATGGATCATGTGGAGGCTCCTTGAAGTGGACCTTGGCCTTTTGTGGGAAATATTGGTCTTATTGTGGAAGTTTGAGGCTAAGGCATACCATTCATAGACCCCACACAGTCTGTGTGAGGCATTACGATCTGTGTGGTGGATTGTATGGCAGCTTGGTCTTGAAAATCCACATATTTGAGCCAAGGCATTTCACATGGACCCTCTCACGGACCGTATGGTCCTTCACCATACGTGAGGCCTCCATATGGGCATCGGAGTGAAAAGTTTCTAAGTAGGATCATCTTCTTGGAACTTTGTCATGAAGAATTTTTCTAAGTGATGTGGTACAAAGAAGGCATATGATTTTTATGTCTTGGTACGGACCTTGAAGCCATCCATATGGATGCCTACCTTGAAATTTTCTAAGTATGAAATTATCATCTCGGACCTTTGTCAATGGAATTTTTCAAAGCGTTGGATTACACAAAAAGTATACGGTCCGTATATCCTTGCATGGACAGTATACCCCTCCGTGAGACCCTTGGCAATATTTTTTCCACTTGTTACATTAATGATATTTTAGTAATTATGATTTTTCCTAAGTGTCTTTTGTGACTTTCTATACTACCTAAAGACATTCAAATGACCTATACTTTATTTCTCTTATTCAAATTCACTCTTATACTTATAATTATATTGAACCCTCTATTAAGAACTTTCTCAAAGACTCTTATGAATTCTAAGCTTCGGTATTAAGAGAAGACCCTTTTCTTCATCGAATTTCTTCTTAAATCCTCTCTATTAGCTAAGATATGTGGGATTTATTCTTGTTCCCTTTCACCAAGAAATCCCAAACTCTTTTACACTCAATTTTATGGAATTTCAGCTTACTTTAATATGGCCTTTGAGGATTATGGTTTATTAAATTCAATTGATGTATGAACTATGTTTTATCGTTGATTTTAAAGTAATTTAAGCCCTAATATGATGAATTGCATTGAAGTTATGAAGATATGAATGTGCATGTCCCTTTTAAAGCTTGATTTGAGTATGCGAAGTCTATATTATGATTTAAATGTGAATTTTACTTATGGATTTTTTCATATTTTATTGTTGATTTAATATTGAATCTCTATTGCCCATGCTATTTTTCGTCTCATTCATGGCATACACATACATGACTATGGTTTTTAGGAAATTTATGATGTGGGCTAAGTCCCAATTATGATGATGATTATGTTTTAAAGTAAAGTATGAGTTTGACAAGAATATGATTGCATAAATGTCTAAGAACATGGATCTTTGAGAAAATGATGGCTATTTACACCAAATATTTATGTTTAAGGAGCACCTAATGAGGTTGGAGGCAGGGTGATCCCTAAGGGTCCATATCTTTTCTCATGAAGGTGCACAAAGGAGCATAGAATTGAGGATGGAGGCAGGGTGGGCTATCCTTAATGGTCTATACTCCTTTCTCATATCTATGTACTTAATGGAGTTATTCCTGTGCATAAAAGTATGACATGATGTATGTTTGGATCTTGAGCCTAAGTATGCATGATTATGGAATGTGATTTGGCCTTTAAGTCCAAGTATGCATGTAAATGATTTGAAAGTCTTATGCCTCTTTTATAAGCACATATATGTATATTTATTCTTGTGGGATGATAACCTCATGCTGATGAGATTGGAGGCAGGGTGAGCTATCCCAATGGTCCATACTCCTTTCTCCTGAAGAATATGCCTAACATAGATATGTTTACGCCCCCTTGTGGATGATGAATGATTATGGATCTACCTTTAGCAAGTAGGCCACCTCTTTATTTGTTGTGGGGTAGATGACAGAATTCCAAGTTATAGCTCACTTGGTCTTATGTCAGTTTCGGTCTCATCCTTGTTATATATGAAGTATTTTCGCATTTATATATTATGTAACTCATGGAATATTGATATACTACTCCCTTGTTACATGATTCTTTCTATGTATATGCCCTTATCATCTAACATTAAATGCAGGTTTAATGAGTTCATGTGCACTGCATGCCCGTATACTTAGTACATTCAAATGTACTAACCGATACTTCTTTTCTACATAATCTAACCATGTAGGGACTAAGGACTACCTCCATCCACCGTACGATGGCTACATTTGGATCTTGAGACACTTGTTATGGTAAGTCCTATCTTCCAAGAACAAACCACCATTCCTATACCTATGATTCTTAGTTTAAGTTATTTACTTTGAGGGTGAGCCTGGGACATGTCTTGGCCACCATCCTATCTTACTATTAGAGGCATTATTGTATATCTTGTAGACTATCTTATGCTTATATGCTAAATGTTATTTTCGGAGAATACGTTTATAGATATGGTTATGTAATGGTTATGGTCATTATGGTTTGATTATGAGCTTATGTTATGGATTCATATTATAATGTGAAAGATCCTAAGTCCTGTATTGCCCCCATAGAGTGAGTCATAGTTACCCACCTCTTAGTTGTTATGTGTTATGTAGTTGGAGTGCATTTTTCTAAGCTTATGTTATGGATTCATATTATAATGTGAAAGATCCTAAGTCCTGTATTGCCCCCATAGAGTGAGTCATAGTTACCCACCTCTTAGTCTTTATATGCTATATGTTATGTGAATCCATGTTAATCCCAATTTTGATGATGTCCCCATAATGTGAGTGCTACTTTTCCATCCCTTAGAACTATGTGTTTACTATTCATATATGCTTCCGAACTAATGATGTGTGGGTAGATGCAATGAGGCTTGTTTGGGAACTTTTGGGTTTCCATTCATCATGTCACTCCTAGATCCTAGTTTTCGGTCATGACACTATGTTACAAAAACCTTAAAATATCCCTCTGCATGGCACCCTACCAATACACTTTCCTAAAATCTCTTTACTTATTTTTAGAACTAAGGTAAACGAATTAGGATGAATTATGATCCTTTTTAAAAGTCAAGTCCTTCAACCCATCAATATTAGGCACACACAATCTACTTTGGATCCTAATAACACCAGCTTCTCCTTGGGAGAAAACCTCTACTTTATCTTATTTTATCAATGCTTTCAATTCAACCAAGTAAGGACCTTGCTTGGATTTGACCTCTTTAACCGAAGAAGACTTGGAACCATCTATAACCACTATACCTTCATTTTTTGCTTTATTCAACCTATCTCTTAACAAAGCCAGTCGATAAACTTCATTTATGAACTCATTTTTCCCATCATCAAAGTGAGCTACACTCTCTGTGGATGCCCTATATAGGGTGTCAACCACAACATTAATTTTGCCTGGGTGGTAATTTTTAAAGCGTTTTGACCACCTCTTTTGCCAAAAATGGAGATCTCTTTCTGTGAACACATATTCAAGACTCTCGTGATCGATAAAGACATCTACATGAAATCTCTACAAATAATGGCACCATATTTTAAAATCAAATACCAAGACCACTAGCTCAAGGTCATGCGTATAATTTTTATGCTCATGCATCTTTAGTTACGTAGAAGCATAGACAATGACCTTCCCACCTTGCATCAACACACACCCCAAAAAAATTCTTGAGGCATCACAAAATGAAAGCGAGTGTAAGCCTGTCCTTCAATGTTTGAAAGCTCCTTTCACATTCGCCAACCCAATTAAATTTTTCTTTCTTTTGTATTAACTTTTTCAAAGGGGAAGCAATAGAAGAAAATTCCTCAGCAAATCTCTGGTAGTATCTGTAACCTCAAGATTATAAATTAAACATAGCAATAAGTATAACCTCACACAAAAGTAACATATTTGCACATCCCTAACATCTTCCCTTGATAGTTGTTGAATTTGACAATTAAAACTTGTTAGCTAAACTCTATCTTGATTATTCCAACCCCCAGATGCTACAATTACATTCCAATGAGTCAATTCCACCTTGAACAACGATTCCCTCTTGTATCGACCCCAACTTCTAAAGTTAGGTTATTATATAATGATGACTAGCCCTTCTGCCTTTGAGTAGTTCGGTTGAGCGACATCACCAGGCAATAGGTAAATTTCACTATGTGATTTGATCCATCCCCTCAATCTGACATTACTAACACTTACCTATTGTCCCAATACAACCTCCTCTTGATCTAGTTTGGTTAATTAGATGAGAAGAAATTAATCGAATCATCTATATTAGTCTCTTTTCCCATTCGTTACTATTGGATCTAGTCAGTAACAACTAGGTGAGTTTTAATGTTGGTCTCCATTAAAAATCAATCAAAACGAAGAGAATTAATTAATATATGCAAGCACACTTTTCAAGAATTACTAATTATCTAGTTTTACCTTGTTAGTTCTTCATGATTCTCATAACCCTAGCTGTGGATTTAGCTATGCATAATAATGGTAGATACAAGAATCATGACATTGAATGACATAACTGAGAAATCACAAAGTATTGATTAAAATCACAAAATTGTATTCCAATGTCTCGTGTGCCTTTATGCAATATTCTGGTTGTTCCTCGACATTCTCTAGTTGTTCATTGATTGTTCTCTGGTCGTTCTCCACTGAAAATAATCTAAATACCTATTTATAACAACTAAAATACATGTCCAAAACAAAATAGGAAAACTAGATTCGGCAGGCAATACGAAAAGGGTTACAAGCCGTACTAAGTCCTACAGTCTGTACCTGGGCTTCGTAATCTTCAATCTTCAAAACTGGGTTGCACTTTTATGAGACCTTTCTACTGGCTGTATTTAGACTTATGGCCTATATAGGGTTTCGTCTAACAACTTTCCAGAAAATCACAAAATCTAATCCTTAAGGCACGAAACCTCAACCACGACCCATACAAAATTCCATGGCTCATCTCATAGTTTGTGAATGCAACTTTAGAAAATAGGCCCTTCACTACATCTCAACCACGAAACCACTCTACAGTTCATCAAAAATTCCAAGGTATGTAGAGTGTTCTTACTTCACCAAAAATGCAGCAATTGCAACACTTATCCCAAACTCATGACAAATCCTATAATCCTGAAAAACAAACACAAAAACACATCAAACCCACTAATAATGCTTTGAGAACACACAAAATTCCAAGTTTTAAGCATTAAAAGTGTTGTATTTTGATAGCACATCAACACTCTCAATTTAAAATTATTGTTTGTCCTCAAGCGATGAACTCATCTATATAAGCAATATAGTAACACACAAACCTCGATATAATGGCACACATCCTTCCCAAATCAAGAATAGATACCCAAACTACTCATCAATGCATATCAGATAGTTTTCAAACAAACCAATGCAGATCAATAAATGTGACAATGCAACTATGAAAAGCAAGGTAAGCACATATATGCAACAATTGCTGAAATAGCCTAAAATCAACAGTGTAATGCAAGTGTCCTAACAAAAAAAGTCTCATATTCCACTCATGATAGTGTTTCATATTCAATGCTTGAGACTACACAAAATTACTCACTACCACAATAAATATTCAAATACCATGCTCAATATCATATGCTTTCCCCTGTACTCACAATAATGACCATTGACTACTTGGACTAGGATCACTATAGGACTTTCTTGGATTGTAATATAGGCTTAGGAGGATTTGATGTGATGTTTTGGGAACATAGTGACTAATGGCCCTCCTTGACAATATGTTATTCTACATTTTTGCCCTACCAACACTGTCATTTTTGAACTCATTCTCCCATTTTCCTATTTCAAACTTTTCTGGGTGCCTTACTCTCATTTTTAGCTCATTACCTTCTATTTTGACATCATTTTCTTTGTAGCTCATTGTTTAGGCATCTATTCATTTTTCCTGCACCCATAGCACATTTCCCCCCTTTTTATATATCACTAGCTTCCTCCTCATTTCGTGTGATTACCCTTACACCAGCTACCCTTAACTTAGGTTTTTGGCCTGAGTCGAGGTGCACAATATCTAAGCTATGAACCAGGGTACTTTTGGTAGCCACCCTAGACTTAAGATTTTTGCCTTAGTCAAGGTGCACAATATTAAAGGAAGGACCAAGGCCAATTTCAGGATTTCAGATTCGACAAGGCTAGGTTACTTAGGTTTTTACAAAGAAAAGGGTACATGCAAAGCTTAAACATTAAGATCAAGGGATATATTACACATTCGGTTGGTTATTTAGGCTAAGTGGACTAATATAAAAAATAGCCTAAGATCCTTTCATAACCAACTAACCTATTGTCTAAGTCAGAGTAATAGGGAAAGTTCTAAATGGAACACAATATAAGAATTAAGCAACAAAAGCTCACACACACATGACACTGATTATACTATCAATATATACTTTCAGATCACGTTTTTCATCATAATTAAACCTCACAAGCACTATCAATTATCACTATCACATGGTTGTTATCAAGACTACCTAACAAAATTTTGATGGGTACTATATCTCGCACAAAAACTAATATATGCCATAGATTTTAGTACAACATGCTACTAATACTACCTTCACATCCTAATCATTCTGGTTTAACAGAAAATAAATGTCCTTAGGGAAAAAACATAGGCAAGAAAACCCTTTCGACTCAAAATTTGGGATACTTATAGGCCATAGTTACTCAGACTTCACTGAGGCCTAAACTACCCATACCCTATTGAAAAGAGTTTGCATTGTCCTCAATGAACAAAATATGACAATGTTAAAGCACAGGGGTCAAAAGAAACATACTTGGGCACCTAAGCGTTGGTCTCTGGCTTGGACTGGCCACCCTCAACCTACCTAGTGGTCTTCTCAGTAGCAGCAGCCTATTCATAGGGTCTATATCCCTTATCCTCGATATCTCGCATGTCTGTCATGCCTCTTCATCCTGCATGGAGCGAAACCTAGTGAGCTCAAGTTGCTTATTCTTTGTCATCCTCGCTTCTTACCTTGTGGCATCTGGATCATCAGTGTAGTGCCCCTTCGAGAGGGAGAAGAGTAGTGTCTCCTCGAGGCCAAACAGATCGACAACCATCTAAGTGGGATCAGATGGTGGAAGAACATCAGATATCGATACTGCTGCCCTTTTCTCTAATCAAAGCTATTGGATCTCTGTCCGAATAGTTGTTAAATCTGTAGGATGGGTGGAATTGAGGCTCTACTCTACTCGTCTCTCAAATACATCAATGAGGCTGTGTACTAGTGTGAGTCTCTCCTAAATAGTAGACACATAGTGCTTTTATATACATGCCTTAGCCTCTAAGATAGCTTTGAGAACCTACGATCGCATTTACTTAGCAACTGAGTCAATTGGGACTCAGTTGATGCCTGTATCTATGCCACAACCTAAATAGTTTTCGCTGACATATATATCATGCCAACGGGTGCTGAATATATGGGTACAATCTCTAGTACAGTAGTGGTAGTAGTAGGGCCCCTCTATATATCAGCCTCAATCTGTGAGGACCCTTTAGTAGTCAGAGCAGTAGTGGTAGAAGATGATGGGTCTTAGATAATGGCGCTACAACGAGTATCTCTAGCATCTGGACTAGAGGGTGTGGTGCTCCTCTGAGGGCTATTAGGTTCTTATTAGCATTTTGTTATCAAGCTGGCATCCAATGTCTTTTGAACCTCGATTAGAGAGTCTAAGTGGTGTAGAATCTCTACCCCCACCACTATACAAAGGCGATATATAAAGCACAAGAAGGAGATAGAGGTGGAGCTCTTTAGGGATGCCTCATGAATTTACTCTGCAATCAGGTAAACCCAATCTATGTCATAGCCAACAAAGATCCTGGCAACCAGTATCATGTGGTCCGGTGTCAAGGTATTATCTATATATTAGGCTGAATCTATGATCTGACCATAACCTATAGAAATTTATCGGTGAAGCTGAGAGACACCTTTACTATAGGCATTGACAGAGTAGATAACCACTCAGAGCCCTGGCCCTGCTTAGTAATAGGGTCAGCTACCCATCTTTTTAATACCGCCTTATAGGCTAGATCTCTCATTAGGACCTTATCCAAGTCTGCCCTAGTCTATGGTTGAACTCAGCTATGGTCCTGTGGCTAGTACTCGGGACCAAAAAGCATGCAGTGGATGGTGGCCTTAGATATGTTGACCTATACTCCTCTCACCCTCGTGTGTGTCAATCATGGCTGAGTGAGGGGTTGCTTCCTTTTAGAGACTTACTCTAGGATAGTGATGACATAGGATGCTAAGAACTCTTAAACCATCAATGGGGAGTACTTCCCCAATGGTGCTACCAACTACTAAAATTTGTATCTAGCAATGTGTGCTAGAGTCTGAGGACACTATCTAGTCATGAGATAATGATTCAGGGCTCTTTGAATTTAGAACAGGTTGGTTGACCCTATTTATCCTACTATGCATCATCCTAGTAGATCTGCTGCATGCCCTATACACACCACCAGTTAGATAATATATCCAAAGGTAAGGGTGATACCCAGGGTGCTGATAATGACTCAGACTCGGACTCCTCTCCAGATTCAAACTCATATCCGTCTCTAGAGAATGTCATCTATATGGAGCTACTATCCTTTCCAGCTTCCTCGTCAGACTAATGAGGGCAGACTACGATGACCTGTGTCTGGGACTGCTCTGACTATCTACAACAACCCATGTCTATGGCCACTTGGTCTCCACCTCAGGCTGGACACTGAGGTCCTCTAGAGATCCACTAGCCTTAGAGTTGCCCTGGGCGTCGGAGGGCTCATCTCTCAACCGTCACTGCATGGCTTGTATTTCACTCTTCCTTGGTTTGGTGGCCATGGTACCTGAAATGTGTATATTTAACTGCACATATTTAACATCTTGATTAGGCCTACAAGTACAGGAATGAAAAGTAAGAATTTATCAGAAATGGTGATAGAAGAACCTACGAAGGCTCGTTTACGGGCCGTAGGAAAAAGTACAAGTCATAAAAGGCCTTTGTATGTGATAATGGCTCATAGAACATTCTGTGAGCCATAGACTAAGTCATAGATATAGTTCTAGACTTAATCATTTGCAGGCATTACCCTAGGAAACCTGTCTACAAGTCATAACCCAATCTATCATAAAATGTCTCGTATGATGGAGTCTTAGAAACTCTAGGCGACTAGAACTTCTCATGAGGGGAAACTATGGCTTGTGTATTATTCCATAGGCCGTAGAAGACCCTCATGGTGTGAAAATTCTAGTGGCTTAGGTTTTCTAAGGCCATCAAATGGGTTTTGAAACAAAATCAACAAACCACAACAATTAAATTCAGCACTGAAGTAATACTTTTATGCACTTAGATAATCCCCATAATTTATCCAATGCCCCATATAAAAGGATTATACACTAACCATGAAATATCATTTGAAACATTCACACCATATTCTGATAATCATTTGATAGTTAAAAGTTATGCCACTATGTACACATATGCAAACACATGTCCTTTTTTCGAACAATTATTTCTATGTAATTCCAACAACAGATGACTACATGATTTCAAGCAACAACATTCACACACAACATGACCAAACACAAATTTTTGAATTTACATAATTTTAATAAAGGCAACTATTCAATCAAGGTTAAGCATAATATATCAAATACAAGGGTAACGCTTATTTCAAGCACATGAACTTCGGAATACCATACCCAACAATGGTCTTAACCTAATGATACCAATTTTGATAATATAACAAATTTAAAGTCAAGAAAACACCAAATTCAGATTACAAAGTTGAGAAATTGAAGGAGGATACCAAAATGGGTAGAACCCTAGGTGGCCGAAGTATCGCTAGAAAGTCACCAAAATAATGGAGAGTGGCTGGATGATGATCAGAGTAGTAGGGAAGGAAAAGGGGTTAGGGTATTTTTGGGAAATTTTGCAAGAATGAGTAGTAAATTAATTTACCCCTCTTTTTATATGTTGACTAGGTCGAATGAAAAGTTGGGCCCAAGCCCTGAGAAACCTCGACTACAGGCCGTAGAAATTTCTACAGTCTGTGGAGCATAGTTTCGCAGTATGCCAAAATCCTAATCTAGGAAATTATCTTCATGAACTCGTCTATGGGCCATACATGGACAATTGCTCATAGATTGGGTCGTAGAAGCCCCCAACACTTGGATATATTTAGAGGACTTACCTGGGGTCCATGAGCCCAATTCATGGCTCATAGTTTTATCTACGAGTGTAAAGTTGGCTCATCGACTGGAGTACATAGTACTTTTACTCACTAGAAGTTTTCTACAAATTAGTGTATGGGTCGTAGCTTAAACCATGACCCATAGAATCAGATGTAGAAGCATTTCTTAGTGTTTATCATCCTAACATGGTTGACTTGGTCATATACCTGCATATCCTTCACAAATCACATTGTTAACCTATATGCCACTAGTCTAGAGTCCAAAAATTATAACAAAAATGCTAAAATTAGACTACCTACTAATCCAAAAGCTAAAAAAAAAAAACAAAACTACTACTATTACATCAAATATCTTGGATTACTTCCCAAGTAGCACCTGATTTATTATCGCAGCACGAATCTGGACAACTTGGTTACTCAAACTTCACCAAGTACCCAAACTTCCATCTTCAAATCATCGAGCCTCTTCATCGACCGACATATATTGAAGATGACATCATCATCATTCAATCAAAACTTAAGTTAGCCTAATTCCATATCGACTAATGCTCACCCAATGGCTATGAAAGACCTTCCCAAGATGATTAGGACTTCAAAATCAACCTTGCAATCAAGAATCACAAAGTGTGTGGGGAATACAAATTTATCCACTTTGACAATGACATCGTATAATATTGAAACGCCCTAAACATATGCATTTAAAATGCCTATAATTGTAATTTCTATATATCTCAAAATCCATGTGTGATATAAAAAATCTGACTTTATATTCTCTATCAGGGTACTAATTGAGTGAGAAATTGGTATAACTCAAATTTTAGAGGACTCGTAGCAAAAATTAATTTTTGCTAATTTTTCTTATCCAGTGTCTATCCGCACCCTGGCCGTGATGTGCCAGGGGTGCAGAGAAGTATAAATTCTACCTTTGCATTAGGTCCGCATCACGGAACAGATGAAAACTAGTGTTAATTTTTCCTTAATTGTCTTGTGTCAGCCAAGAACATTGGGGTCATAGCCCCATGATGCATAAAAACACCCATACTTAGCTATTTTTCAACTTTATATAACTTAAGACCCTCTCAAATACCTCTCCAAGACTTAACCAAATATCTCATTCAAATTCCAAGGATTTCAACCCTAACTTTGGAACTCAAGGAGTCTCTTCAAGCCCCAAGTTCTCTCAAAGCTCAACATAAGAAAACTCAAGTTTGAGGTATGTGGTTCATCCATTAGGTCCTTTTACCCATGGAGCCCAATCTCTTTTTTTATGAAAATTAAATATTTTTAAGTTGTATCATCTATGAGTATCTCTTATTATGGATTTTGATTATAAATTATATTGGGGTTTTATGAAATGTTGATTGATTATGCATGTCTATATATTTCAAGCTTATACTTTGAATTAGTTTATCTATTAAGACTATGCATGTTTTGAGCTATGAAACTATAATCTATTATGAAGTTTGATGATAGATTTCAAGGTATCCTACATGAGGGTTTTTCAATGTTTTGGTAGGTTTATTTACATTGAGTTTTCTCATATTATTTGGCTCTTTTAATTTCATGATTTTGAACTAGCATTATGAACTCACCAAGTGTTTGATAGAATGTCATGACAGGGATTCTCAAGTTATTGATGATCTATTACATGGTTTGTAAGCCAAGTGACTTTATGATGATTAAGGGCTTGCATGTATGCATTGAATTCATGAAAAGTATCTATGGTGTTGCAAGTATACCACACCTTGTTGGGGGGACATGCCCAATCACCTTGTTGAGGGGGTGATACCTTGGCCACCTTGTTGGGTACCACACCTTGTTGGGGGGTGACATGCCCAACCACCTTGTTGAGGGCGTGACATGCCTCAATCACCTTGTTAGGGACCGACATGCCCAATCACCATGTTGAGGGGTTGATACCTTGATCACCTTGTTGGAAGGGGTGACATGCACAATCACCATGTTGAGGGGTGGATACCTTGCTCACCTTGTTGGGGGGTGACATGCCCAATCACATTGTCGAGGGATTGATACTTCAATCACCTTACAAGGGGGTGACATGCCTTGGATTCCAAGTAGTAGCTTGCTTGGTCTATATTGAGTTTCGAGATGCTATTACATTGTTAGCTCATGCTATGACCAACCAAATTCACTAAGGGGTCCAAGCCCATCATGCTCCCACTCTAGCTTCTAGGGTGAGGGATTTAACTAGAATGAACCTACCAGATTTCCATGGATCTAAGATGGAAGAGAATCCCTAAGAGTTCATCGATAAGGTGTACAAAGTGTTATCTATCATTGGTGTCAATTCGAAGGAAAAGGCGGAATTGGCAACCTACCAACTCAAAGGCGTTGCCTAAATTTGATTCACCCAATGGAAATCGAAGAAGAGAGATGATGATCCTATTCCTTGGAAGGAGTTCAAAGCCAGATTCCTCAATCGGTTCTTTCCTATCAAGCTAAGGGAGGCTAAAATTATGGAGTTTATGAATCTTAAGCAAGGTTCCATGAGTGTGAGGGACTATGCCCTTAAGTTCAGCCAACTCTCTAAGTATGCTCCATAATTGGTTGCCAAGCCAAGATCAAGGATTAATATATTTTTGTTAGGTGTGTCTGACTTGGTTAATAAGGAGTGTCATACTGCCATGCTAGTAGGTGATATGGATTTGTCCTGCCTCATGACATATACTGAACAACTAGAGGGGGAAAAGCTTAGATAGTGAAGAAGTGGTGAGTCCAAGAGGGCTTGTTTTGAGGGTAGATTCCAAGGGTGGCCGATTTTCTCAAGGGCACAAGTTCTAAGACCAAGGGTCTTCCAATGCTTCTAATAGAAGGTTTGCTAATTACAAGCCAAGATTCCAAGGTTTTTGGTCGTGAGATGCCTAACCCTAGATGCCAAAGATATGGTAGGAACCATAATGACCCATGTTTGAAAAGCTTTAATGCTTACTATGGTTGTGGTGAAGTGGATCATAAGGTGATGGATTGTCCTTGTGCTAAAAAAAAAGGTAGAGATGGTCATCCACAATAGGTGCAAATGTGGGTCAAAGGGGAACCGGAGGCCAACAAGGGGGGTGCTCCAAGGCAAAATAGATTCTATGCTCTTCAAGGGAGACAAAGGGTGGATGAGGTGCCCGATGTGGTCACTAGTATTTTAAAGGTTTTCAATTTTTATGTGTATGCTTAGTCTATGTGGTAGTCAAGGGTAGATTCATTTCTTGTATTAAAGCCCAAAAGTTGATTTCTAAGGGGTGTCTCTATCATCTTGTGAGGGTTAGGGATGTTGAGTCCAAAGTCCATCCTATTGAGTCAGTTTCAAAGGTTAATGAGTTTCTTAATGTCTTTCCTGATGTACCTCTCGAAAGGGGAATAGACTTTGGTATAGACCTCCTTCCCTATACTCAACCCATTTCTATTCCCCCTTACCATATAGCCTCGACAGAGTTGAAGGAGCAATTGAGGGATTTGTTAGAAAAGGGTTTCATAAGGCCTAGTAAGTCACCTTGCAGTGCATCAGTGTTATTTGTGAAGAAAAATAATGGTTCTCTTAGAATGTGCATTAATTACCGACAACTTAATAAGGTCACCATAAAGAACAAGTACCCTCTACTAAAGATTGATGACCTTTTTGATCAACTTCAAGGGGCTAGTCACTTTTCTAAGATTGATTCTTCAGTCCGGGTATCACCAAGTGTGCGTGAGGGAGTGTGACATTCCCAAGACAGCTTTCTAGACTAGGTATGGGCACTTTGAGTTTGTGATTATGTCTTTTGGGTTGACTAATGTATATGCTATATTTATGGACCTCATGAATAGGGTCTTTAAACCCTATCTTGACTTGTTTGTGGTGGTTTTTATTGATGATATCTTTATTTATTCCCATAGTGAAAAGGAGCATATGAATCACTTGAGGGTGGTATTGCAAATCTTGAGGGAGGAGAGGTTGTATGCTAAATATTAAGATTTATTGTCATAGTGAAGAGGAGCATGTGAATCACTTGAGTGTGGTGTTGCAAATCTTGAGGGAGGAGAGGTTGTACACTAAATATGAAAAATGTGAGTTTTGGTTGAAAGAGGTTACTTTTCTAGGGTATATGGTGTAGGGTGATGGCATTTAAGGTGGATCCTAATAAGATAGAGGAGATTAGAAATTAGCCTAGACCTTTGACTCCATCTAGCATTAGAAGTTTCTTGGGTTTGGTGGGTTATTTTCGGAGGTTTGTGAATGGCTTCTCTTCTATTGCTTCTCCTATGACTAAGTTGACCCAAAAGAAGGCGAAATTCGTGTGGACCAATGATTGTGAGAACAGTTTCCAAACTTTGAATGGTAAGCTTCTCTCTACTTCTATCTTGGCTCTACCAAAAGGGTTAGAAGGGTTTGTTGTGTATTGTGATTCCTCAAAAATTGGTTTGGGGTGTGTTTTGATTCAAAGTGGTAAGGTGATAGCTATGCCTCTAGACAACTTAAGGTACATGAGAAGAATTATCCCACCCATGATCTTGAATTGATGACCATTGTATTTGCTTTGAAAATTTGGCGTCACTACTTGTATGGGGTTCATGTTGATGTGTTTAGCGACCACAAGATTCTCCAATATGTGTTCACCCTAAAAGATCTTAACTTGAGACAAAGAAGGTGGTTAGAGCTCCTTCAAGATTATGATATGAGTATGCATTATCACCCCGACAAAGCTAATATTGTGGCCGATACTCTAAGTAAAGTGTCTATGGTAGTTTAGCTCATGTCGATGATGATGGCAAAGCAGTGGTTAGAGAGGTTCACTGGTTGGCTAGATTGGGGGTTAGGTTGGATGAAGTTGATAATGGTGGTGTAGTGGTTGTTGATTGTTCTAACTCTTCCTTGATTGAGGAGATAAAGGCAAAATAAGATCTTGACCTTGCCTTGCTAGAGTTAAAGGCCTTGGTGAGGATGGTAAAGTGGAGGTTTTCTTCCAAGGGGAAGATGGTGCCCTTAGGTACCAAGGTAGGTTGTGTGTGCCTAGTGTTGATGACTTGAGAAAGAAGATTTTAGAGTTTTCTTCCAAGGGGAAGATGGTGCCCTTAGGTACCAAGGTAGGTTGTGTGTGCCAAATATGGTTGATTTCAGAGAATTAATTTTGAAAGAGGCCTATAATTTGTCATATTCCATTCACTCGATTCTACAAAGATGTATAAAGACTTGAGCGAGGTGTATTGGTGGGGTGGTATGTTAAATGACCCCAAAAAGTGCCCAAAAATGTGTCTCAAAGTGCTCGAACTTGCAATTTACATATATCTCAAAATCTGTATGTGATATCGAAAATCCAATTGTGCCCGGAAGTGTGCCTCGGAAGTGTCCAGAATCGTAATTTTCATATATTTCAAAATCTGTGGGTGATATCGAAAATCCAATTTCATATTCTTGTTCAGGGGGTCAAATTGAGTGGAACATAGGTCTAACCCCAATTTAAGAGTAACCATAGCAATATTTGAAAATCACAAAAATGCCATTTCTAGAGACGATCCGCGCCCCTGGCGCGATGCTTCAAGGGCGCGCTACAATGTAATTTGTGCACTATTTTTCTTGTTCGGTCCAAGGCCTTTGGGTCTTGGGCCTAAGTGTTCCCATGCGTGAAAATACCTATACTTAGTCATATTTCACCCTCATATCATTCAAAACATTCATCAATATTCACTCAAACACTTAGCCAAATATTTGACTCCTAAATTCAAGTCCCAAAACTCATCCGGATCTTAAGGTTCTCATTCAATCTTCACGTCTCCATCTCTAATCGTCATCAAGTTGTTCTCCAAAGCAAAGGTATGTGGGTTTGTTTCATGGGTTCTTTTCACCCATGATACCCAATCTCTCTTTTACCTAAAATTGCATGATTTAAAGTTGATTTACTCATGGGTCTTATCTACTATGAATTTCACTGCACACTATGTTGGGGTTTCATGAAATTATGGTTGTTTTAACATGTTTTGAGCTATGAATCTAAGATCTATTGTTAGTTTGATGAAGGGTGGCTATATTTGGGTTTTCATAAAATTATGATTTTTAGCATGTTTTGAGTAATGAATCAAAGACCTACTATGAGATTTGATGGAGGGCTTTGATATATATGGCTTGAGGGTGTTACCAAGTATCTATTAATGGTTTTACATTCCACTTTCTAGCATGATTTCACCCTTGAATTGATGGTTTTACACTAGAACTACACACACACCAAGTGTTTGATAAAATATTTGGATTACAATTTTTTGAGGAATTGAAGGTCCATTGTATATCTTATGAGTTGAATGACTATATGATGATGAATGGAATATATGTATATGATATTATCTCTATAGTGTTGGGAATTGACAAATCCTAACTCGAGGGGTTGTAGGCTCGGGTAACCTTATTGAGGGATTTTTACATTAATGGCCTCGCTTATAAGGTGGTAGGCCCGTACAACCATGTCAAGGGGTTTATACCTTGATAACCACATTGGAGGGTTTGTACCTTGATAACCATGTTGGGGGGTTCGTACCTCATTAACCTATTGGGGGGTTCGTACCTCATTAACCTGTTGGGGGGTTCGTACCTCATTCGCCTCTCCAAAGGGGTGGTAGGTCTTGGATATGCACTAATAATGGTCTTTCCTTACACGTATTATGTTCTATAGGAGCATGGTTTTACTTCAAGCATCATTCATATATGCCATATTGGTATATGCTTAACCATTGCCTATGTTATGCATTTTGCTTATGGTACTTATCACTTGTTGGATTGCATCCTACATACTTAGTATATTCAAACATAGTAATGCATACTTTATGCCTACATGATGTCACCATGTTGGAAGCAAAGCCCCACTTGATCATCCTTCTCCACGTTTATAGTGCGACTTCTCTCAAGCTCTTTGGTGAGTCCTCCATTTCGGGAATGATGTCTATGATCTCATACTATGTTCTAAGACTACCTTTCTTTCATATATGTATTGACTATGAGGGTGAGCCCAGTTGCTTTTCTTGGCCCCCACGCTTATCTATGTAGTAGAGGTGTTGTAGGACATGATATGTATTATGCTATGAGCTTTGACTCTCTCTTGACTCTTGATGTTTTTAATATGGAAGTTGTCCCTTAGCCCCGTTGTCCCTATTTACTATCTTTTGTTGTATTTTATTGCTTCCACGATCAAGGATGTGATTGATATATTAAGAGGCTTGCTGGGTTTCCTTCGGGTTCTCCATGCGTCGTGTCATGTGTAGGCCCTAGGTTTGGGTCATGATGAACTTGGTATCAGAGTACTAGAGTGTTAGGTCTTCGGCATCCAACACGCCGCATCAATTAGAGTTTTGTTCGTGGTTTTGTTGTGCACCACAAATATGAGCAAGAGGCTATGAGGCATTTAGGAAATATTTCCATTCTCTTTACTCTATGTCATGCTATAGAAGTTGAGGTAAGGTTTTGCCCCTAATAATTGTCCTTTGCTATGCTAGATCATGCCTAACATGAGAGGAAGAAGAGCCTACACACCCGAGGAGCAACCGGCTAATGGAAAGCTTTGGGATGTTCTCACTTTGCTTACCCAAGTTGTGGCTAATCAAGCCAACTAAGGGGCCAAGCCTCTCATGCTCGTACATCCGCATCTCGGGTGAGAGATTTCATAAGGATGAATCCTCCAAAATTCTATGGGTCAAAGGTGAGTGAGGACCCTTAAGAGTTTATTGATGAGGTCTATAAGATTTTGGCTATCATGGTGTGAGGTCGGAGGATAAGGCAGAGTTGGTGGCCTACCAACTCAAAGGGGTAGCACAAATATGGCACATTCAATGGAAAGAGGAGAAGGGGGTTAACAATGTGGTTCTTTGGGAGGAGTTCAAGGCAACTTTCCTTAATTAGTTCTTCCCTCTTGAGCTTAGGGAAGTAAAATTGGTGGAATTTATGAATCTTAAACAAGGGTCTATGAGTGTTAGGGAGTATGCCCTCAAGTTCAACCAACTTTCAAAATATGCTCCACATTTGTTTATGAATTTGAGACAAAGGTCTATGAGTGTGAGGGAGTATGCCCTCAAGTTCAACCAACTTTCAAACTATGCTCCACACTTGGTGGCTAACTCAAGGTCTAAGATGAATAAATTTATGATGGGTGTTTCCGACTTGGTGAGTGAGGAGTACCGATCTGCCATGTTGATTGGTGACATGGATTTGTCCCATTTGATGACCTATGCCAAACAAATGGAGGAGGAAAAGTTGAGGAAGAGGAGTAATGAGGCCAAGAGGGTCCGTTTTGTTCCTTTCACCCATGAAGCCTAAGCTTCCTTTTTTACTTAAGTTGCATGATTTTAAGTTGATTTACTTATGGGTCTTCCATTTTGAGGGAAAGTTCCATAGTCGAAAGGGTGGCTAGTTCCATCAAGGCCAAAGGTCTTCTCATGCATTTTATAAAAGGGTTGCCAATGATTTTCCAAGGGCCCAAGATGTTTGGGTATGGTGCCTAATAGTGGGTGTCTGAAATGTGGTAAGGGTCATAGTGGCCTGTGCTTGAGGGATACTAATGCATGTTATGGGTGTGGAGAAGTTGGGCACAAGATATTGGATTGCCCTCAGAATCGTAACTAATGTGGTTCCTTTGGGGAGAGGTGGCTGACAAGATAGTTCCCCAAGATACAATCAGTTTTATGCTTTACATGGGAGGCAAGGGTTGATGAAGTGCCTGACGTTATTATGGTATACTGAAAATCTTTGATTTTGATGTGTATGCATTGATTGATCTGGGTGCCACTCTTTCCTTTGTTATCCCATTTGTTACCAAAAAGTTCCATGTTGAACCCGAATTATTGTGTGAGTCATATGAGGTGTCTACTCCTATTGTGTATCTATTTTTTCTAGAAAGGTCTATAGGAATTGTCCAATTTGCATTTTGCATAAAATATTACCTTGTGATCTCGTTGAGTTGGATATGGTTGATTTTGATGTCATTCTTGGGATAGATTACTTGCATGCACACTATGCCTCTATTGATTGTAGAACCTGTAGGGTCAAATTCCAATTCCCAAATAAACTCGTTCTTGAGTGGGAGAGCCATGATGTGGTAGTCAAGGGTAGATTTATCTCTTGCATTAAAGCCCATAAGTTGATCTCCAAGGGGTTGTTTATCATCTTGTGAGGGTTAGGGATGTGAAGTCCAAAGTCCTTCCCATAGAGTCAGTTCCGGTTTTAAATGAGTTTCTTGATGTCTTTCCAAGTGACCTCCCTAGTGTTTCTCCCGAAAGGGGGATAGATTTTGGTATAGACCTCCTCCCCGATACTCAACCCATTTCTATTCCCCCTTACCGTATGGCCTCAGCGGAGTTAAAGGAGTTGAAGGAACAATTGATGGACTTATTGGAGAAGGGTTTTATTAGGCCTAGCCAATCACCTTAGGGTGTACTGGTATTGTTTGTGAAGAAGAAGGATAGGTCCCTTAGAATGTGTATTGACTATAGGCAACTTAATAGGGTCACTATCAAGAATAGGTATCCTCTTCCGAGGATTGATGAATTGTTTGACCAATTGTAATGGGCTAGCCACTTATCTAAGATTGATCTTCGGTGCGGGTACTATCAAATGCAAGTGAAGGAGTGTGATATTACTAAGACAGCCTTCCAGACTAGGTATAGGCATTATGAGTTTGTTGTTATGTCATTTGGGTTGACCAATGGACTGGCTATCTTCATGAATCTTATGAATAGAGTCATCAATTCCTATGATGATTCATTTGTTGTGGTCTTCATTAATGATATTTTGATCTATTCACATAGGGAGGAGGAGCATATGGGTCATTTGAGGGTAGTGTTGCAAAGATTGAGGGAAGAGAAATTGTATGCTAAATATGAGAAATTTGTATTTCGGTTGAAAGAAGTTGCCTTCCTTGGTCATGTGGTGTCGGGGGATGGTATTAAGGTGGATCCTAAAAAGATAGATGTGATTAGAAATTGGCCTAGACCATTGACCCTGTTCGGATATTAGGAGCTTCTTGGGCATAGCGGGTTACTACTAGAGATTTATTAATGGGTTCTTTTCTATTTCTTCTCCCATGACAAAATTGACCCAAAAGAAAGCTAAGTTTGGGTGGACTAATGAGTGTGAAAAGAGCTCCTAAACCTAGAAAGATAAGCTTATGTCCGCTCCTATATTGTAACTACCAGAAGGGCTAGAGGGGTTTGTGGTGTATTTTGATGCTTCTAGAGTTGGTTTGGTTTGTGTTCTAATGCAAAATGGTAAGGTCATAACCTATGCTTCTAGGCAACTCAAAGTGCATGAAAAGAACTATCCTACCGATGATCTTGAGCTAGCCGCCATGGTATTTGCAATAAAGATATAACATCACTATTTGTATGGGGTGCATGGTGATGTGTTCACTAATTGCAAAAGCCCCCAATATGTCTTCACCCAAAAAGATCTCAACTTGAGGCAAAAAAGGTAGCTAGAACTTCTTAAGGACTATGATATGAGCGTGCATTATCATCCCGGTAAGGCTAATGTGGTGGCGGATGCCTTGAGTAGGATTTCTATGGGTAGCTTATGTTGATGATGGTGGCATAGAGGTGGCTAAGGAGGTCCATCGGTTGGCTAGATAGGGGGTTATGTTGGAAGAAGTTGATAATGGGGGTGTTGTTATTGTTGATGATTCTAAATCTTCATTGGTTGAAGAGGTGAAAGCTAAGCAAGATCTTGATCCTGCTTTGTTGGAATTGAAGGCATTTGTAAAAGAGGGTAAGGTGGAGTTTTTCTCCCAAGGGGGAGATGGTGCCCTTAGGTACCAAGGTAGGTTATGTGTACCTTGTGTTGATAGCTTGAAGGAAAAAGTTCTTGATGAGGCTCATGGTTCTTCTTACTCTATTCACCCCGGTTCTACTAAGATGCATAGGGATTTGAGAGAGATGTATTGGTGCAGAGGCATGAAGAGGATGGTTGGGCTGCCCAAGACTAGAAAGGGCTTTGATTCCATATGGGTTGTGGTTGATAGGATGACAAAATCGGCTCACTTCCTACCATTTAAGACTATATATAGGGCTGACGATTATGTGGTGCACAATTCACTTCACACTTTTGGAGGTCCTTCCAAAAAGGTCTTGGAACAAAGGTAAAGCTTAGTACGACCTTTCACCCTCAAATGGATGGCCAAGCCAAAAGAACTGTCCAAACACTTGAGGACATGCTTAGGGGTTGTGTATTAGAGCATAAGGGTAGTTGGGATGATCATCTTCCATTTATTGAGTTTGCATCTAACAATAGCTATCATTCTAGTATTGGCATAGCTCATTTTGAGGCTCTCTATGGTAGACATTGTAGATCACCGATTGGGTGGTTTGAGGTAGGAGAGGTTTCTCTATTTGGTTTGGATATTGTTATGGATGCTATGGAGAAGGTAAGTATGATTAGATAAAGGCTAAAAACAACCAAAAGTCGCCAATAGTCTTATGCCGATATGAGGAGAAGGGATCCTGAATTCAAGGTTGGTTATTGGGTTTATTTGAAGGTGTCAATGGACTGGCTATCTTCATGAATCTTATGAATAGAGTCATCAATTCCTATACAAAAGTTATACCCTTCTCTTTTCCATCCTACTCAAGCCTAAGGTACTAATTCTAAGTCATCTATGTTATTTGATGTCTCATGTTCCAGCCCCTAAGTCATTTGCATGCATTCATATTTATGTTGTCAAGTTTCATGGTGATTTTACACTTATGTTGAGATTTTGAAAATAATATTTTGAGTGTGTTGATGCATTCTTGTTGGGGCTAATCTCTTTATGAATACTCTTCTCATGTACGTCTCTTTGACATTTGGGGACAAATGTTCCCAAGGGAGAGATATTGAAATAACCCCAAAAAGTGCCCAAAAATATGCTTCGAAAGTGCTCAGAATCGTAATTTCCATATATATGAAAATCTGGGTGTGATATTGAAAATTCAATGTCATATTCTTCATTAGGGGGTCAAATTAAGTGGAAATGGGTCTAACCCTTGATTTAAGAGCATCCGTAGTAAAATTTGAAAATCGCAAAAATGTGATTTCCAAAGACAATCCGCGCCCCTGGCCTATTTTGTGCACTATTTTTCTTGTCCAGTGCAAGGCCTTTGGGTGTTGGGCCTAAGTGTTCCCATGCGTGAAAATACCTATACTTAGTCATATTTCACCCTCATATCATTCAAAACATTCCCCAATACTCACTCAATCACTTAACTAAGTATTTCACTCCTAAATTCAAGTCCCAAAACTCATCCAGATCTTAAGGTTCTCATTCAAGTTTCAAGTCTCCATCTCCAATCTTCATCAAGTTGTTCTCCAAAGCTAAAGTATGTGGGTTTCTTTCATGGGTTCCTTTCACCCATGATACCCAAGCTCTCTTTACCTAAAATTGCATGATTTAAAGTTGATTTACTCATGGGTTTTTATCTATTATGAATTTCACTGCACACTATGTTGAGGTTTCATGAAATTAAGGATGTTTTAGCATGTTTTGAACTATGAATCTAAGAGTTACTATGACATTTGATTAAGGGCTTTGATGTATATGTCTTGAGGGTATTACCAAGTATCTATTGATGGTTTTACATTGATCTAGCATGATTTCACTCTTGAATTTCATGGTTTAAACTAGTACTACATACCAGCCAAGTGTTTGATAAAATGTCTGAATTCTTATTTTTTGAGGAATTGAAAGTCCAATGCATGTCTTATGAGTTGAATGACTATATGATGATAAAAGGAGTGTATGTATATGATATTATCTCTATAGTGTTAGGAATTGACCAAGCCTCACTCGGGGCCATGTTGAGGGGTTTGAACCTCGATTACCTCTCGCGGGAGATGGTAGGCCCTTGCAACCACGTTGAGGGATTTGTACCTTGATCACATCGCTCAGGAGGTAGTAGGCCCATGCAACCATGTCAAGGGGTTCGTACCTTGATAACGACGTTGTGAGATTTGTACCTCAACAATATTGTTTGGGAATTTGTACCTCATCAACCTATTGAGGGGTTCGTAGTTCATTCGTCTCTCCAAGGGGGTGGTAAGCCTTTGATATGCACTAATAATGGTCTCTCCTTACACATGTATTATGTTCTATATTAGCATGGTTTTACTTCAAGCATCATTCATACATGCCGTATTGCTATATGCTTACCCATTGCCTATGCTATGTTTTTTGCTTATAGTACTTATCGCTTGTTGCATTGCATCCTACATACTTAGTATATTCAAATATACTAATGCATACTCTATGTGTACATGATGTCACCATGTAGGAACCAGAGCCCCATTTGATCATCCTCTTCCACGTGGCTATTACGACTACTCTCAAGCTCTTCAGTGAGTTCTCCATTTCGGGGATGATGTTTGTGATCTCATACTATGTTCTAATACTACCTTTCTTTTATGTATGTATTGACTTTGAGGGTGAGCTGGGTTTCTTATCTTGGTCCCGCTCTTATATATGTAGTAGAGGTGTTGTTGGACATATTTTATATTATGCTTTGAGCTTTGAATCTCTCTTGATTCTTGATGTTTATGATATGGAAGTTGTCCCTTAGCCCCATTGTCCCTATTTACTATCTCTTGTATTTTATTGCTTTTGTAACCAAGGATGTGTAATGATATGTTAAGAGGCTTGATTGGGGTCCCTTCGGGTTCCTCATGCGCCATATCACATCTAGGCCTTAGGCTTAGGTCATGGCAGTATGAAAAGAGACATTGACAAGTTCATATCTGAATGTTACTATTGCTAACAACTGAAAGCCAAACATCAAATGCTGGATGGCCTAGCCCAAGATATAGAGATTCCTTGGGAAGAGATCAACATGGATTTTTTGGTTGGGTTTCGTAAGACTAGGAAACATTTTGACTCTATTTTGGTTGTTGTGGATAGAATGATGAAGTCGTCTTACTTCTTACCGGTAAAAACCACTTATAGTGCCGAAGATCATGCCAAGTTATATATATATGAGTTGGTTAGATTGTATAGGGTGCCCTTGTCTATCATTTTGGATCGTGGTGCTCAATTTACTTCTCACTTTTGGAGGTTTTCCAAAGATGTCTTGGTACCAAGATTAAGCTTAGCATAGCCTTTCATCCTCAAATGGATGGTCAAGCCCGAGAGAGCTATCCAAACTCTTGAGGATATGCTTAGAGCTTGTGTTTTGGAGTTTAAGGGTTATTGGGATATACATTTTACACTTATTGAATTTGCTTACAACAATAGCTACCACTCAAGCATTGTTATGGCTCCTTTTGAAGCTCTCTATAGTAGGTGTTGTAGATCCCTGGTTAGGTGCTTTGAAGTGCGCAAATGGCTTTCCTAAGTTCAGATTTGGTCATGCAAGCCTTTGAGAAGGTGAGGTTGATAAGGGAGAGAATGAAAACAACCCAAAGTAAACAAAAGTCCTACTCCAATATGAGGAGAAGAGATCTTGAGTTTAAGGTTGGTGATTGGGTTTACTTGAAAGTTTCCCCCATGAAGGCTGTGGTCCGGTTTGGCAGGAAGGGGTGGTTTGGCAGGAAGGGGAAATTAAGTCCATGGTTTGTGGGTACTTATAAAGTTTCGAGGAGAGTGGGTAAGGTTGCATATGAGATAGAGTTGCCTATGGAGATGAATATGGTTCTGTCAAGGTCCTTTGGAGGAACCAACAAGTTGAAAGTGTCACATGGAAAGCTGATGCGGACACGAGAAAGTGATATCCATATCTTTTCCACTTTTTTCAAGCTGAAGGAACTAATTTAAGTCCCCCATATAAATTCAAGTTTTAAGTTTCAACCCTTATGACATTTTTCATGCATTCAAGTTTATGTTGACAAGTCTATGGTGATTTTTGACATTTCTGTTGAGATTTTTCAAAATGATGCTTAAATGCATTTGTTGCATTCATTTTGAGCTGGAATCTTCATAATTACTTCTCTTATGCACGTTACTTTGACATTTGGGGATGAATTTTCCCAAGGGGGAGATATTGAAATGCCCCAAAAATGTGCTTTGAAAATGCCCATAATTGTAATTTCCATATATCTCAAAATCTGTGCATGATATCAAAAAATTGACTTCATATCCTCGATCAGGGGCAAAATTGAGTGAGAAATGGGTATAACTCAAATTTTAGAGGACCCGTAGTGAAAAATAATTTTTGCTAATTTTTCTTATCCAACTTTTGTCTGCGCCCTGGACGCAACACGCCAGGGGTGCGGAGCAGTACAAATTCTTCCTTCACATTGGGTCTGCATCGTAAACCTGACGCGGACTAGTGTTAATTTTTTTATTAATTTTCCTATGTCGACCAAGGGCATTGGGGTCATAGCCCCATGCCCACTTAGTCGTAAAAACACCCATACATAGCCATTTTTCAACTGTATATCATTCAAGACCCTCTCAAAAACCACTCCAAGACTTAACCAAATATCTCATTCAATTTCCAAGGATTTCAAACCTAACCTTGGAACTCAAGGATTCTCTTCAAGCCCCAAGTTCTCTCCAAACTCAACTCAAGAAAAGCCAAGTTTGAGGTATGTCGGTTTCATCCATTGGATCCTTCACCCATGGAGCCTAATCTCCCTTTTTATTAAAATACATGTTATCAAGTTGTATCATCTATGGGTATCTTTTATTATGGATTTTGATTATAAATCATGTTGGGGTTTATGAAAGGTTGACTGATTATGCATGTCTATCTATTTCGAGCTTTTATTATGAATTGTTTTGTCTATTGAGACTATGCATATTTTGAGCTATGAAACCATGATCTATTATGAAATTTGATGATGGATTTCAAGGTATCCTACATAAGGGTTTTACTATCTGTTGGTGGGTTAATTTACATTAAGTCATATTATTTCACTCTTGAATTATATGATTTTGAACTAGCATTATGAACCCACCAAGTGTTTGATAAAATGTGTTGACAAGAATTCTCAAGTTATTGATAATTTATTACATGGTTTATAAGCTAAGTGACTTTATGATGATTAAGGGCTTACATGTATGCATTGAATTCATAAAAAGTATCTATGGTTTGTGAAGTATACCACACCTTGTTGGGGGTGACATACCCAATCACCTCGTTGAAGGGCTGACATGCCTCAATCACCTTGTTGGGGGGTGACATGCCCAATCACCATGTTGAGAGGTGGATACCTTGATCACCTTGTTGGGGGCTGACATGCCCAATCACCATGTTGAGGGGTGGATACCTTGATCACCTTGTTGGGGGGTGACATGCCGCATCTTTGTTAGTCAGAGAGACTCAGGAAAGTTTGATAAAATTAGTAAATTGTGAAAGTTTGATAAGGTTGTAAATAGCATTCACCATGTTGAGGGGTGGATACCTCGATCACCTTGTTGGGGGGGGGGGCTGACATGCACAATCACCTTGTTAAAGGGTGGATACCTCAATCGCCTTATAAGGGGGGTGACATGAATTGGATTCCAAGTAGTAGTTGGCTTGATATTTATTAGTTATGGTCTCTTCCCACACATGTAATATATATTTTGTAAGTTATATCATTTACAAGCATGTTTTACTTCAAGAATTGATCATGCATGCCATATTGATATTACATGTCTTGGTCCCCGCTGCAATCTATATTAGAGATATTGTTGGAATATTTGATGTACTTATGCTGTGAGCTTGACTCTTGAATGTTTTATGAATTATCAAGACTTACCTTAGTGCCATTTTTCTTTTTTTTAAAAATTATATCTCATGTTGTTGTTTACTTTGCTTCCGAGACCAAGGATGTGTGATTGATATGCTAAGAGACTTGTTTGGGTGTCATGACAAACATCCCCACAGGCTTCATCACTATTCGATTAACCATCAACAATTGCATACTCATAAGAGTAGGAGCTCGCAATCCTAGCTACTTGAACACCACAAAGGGCATTAAATTGATGTTGGCGCCTAGACCGCATACTGCCGTTGTGAACTCAACATCTCCAATGGTGCAAGGTATGGTCAACGCTCTGAGATTTTTTTGCTTCTAAACTAAGAACCTTGTTGCTATTGCACTGTAATGGTAAAGCTCTTGGGAGGGCTCTTGACTTACAATCTGCTTCTTTGTGACCAAGTCCTTCATGAACTTTGCATACCCAGTCATCTTCTTCTATGTCTTAATAAGAGGAATGTTGATGGAGAGTTGATTTACCATGAAGATGAAGTGTAGGAATCTACCTTCCTCCTCCTTTTTTCTAAGTCTTAGAGGTAAAGAAGGGAGAGGTCTAGGAATGGATTTCAACAACTGTGGCATCACTGATTGAACATCTCCGGTCTCTACATCTTTGCTCTTAACCATCTTCTTATGAACATCATCATCATCAACTGACATCAGAGGGTCAATGGTCAGTTTACCACCATGTGTAGTCACTGCCATATACTGCCCCTCATGCTTTTGGGTTTTGAACTATGTTGCTGGACAATGTACCTTTCTGACATTGGTTTAATTGAGTCAGCATCTGATCGAGCTATCACTCCAATTGCTTGATTGCAACAGAATGAGACTTGATTTTCTGATTAGTACTAAAGATGTCATATTTCATCCCCTTTAAGGTCTCATCTTGAGAGTCAGCCTTCTTCAACAGTTGTTCGAACATCTCCTCAACTCGAGAACTACCACCACCAGAATATCGATTATATGGTGGCACATAAAGACCATTTCAGTAACCATTTCTGTATCCCCAATCAGTATCTCTGTCCTGTCCCCTGTTCCTATCGTAGTAGCCTTCTTGACTGCTGTCTCTGAAGGCACTATCCCTGTTAAAGTTTCAACCTTGGTTTCTTTGACCATGGCGCCAATAGTCCTGATTGGACCATTAGGCATTGGTTGGGAAACTCACTATCTGATCAGTGATGAAGCAAGCGTCCTCCTCATAGTAAGACTTCTCATACATGGGTGCTTGTGAAGGTTGATGAGCTACTGCATTCTCACATTCTTGGTTCTACTTCATCAACAACTCTACATTGGTACAAATTCGAACAAGCTCTTACATCATATACTTATTTATCTTTTCTTGTGCCAAACTTGTACTTACTAAGAATGAGCTCTTAGTTGTTGAATTGTCTCTCGCCCCCCATACATGATTTTCCTTGACCATTTTTTCCAACCTTTCAGCAATCGCTGTATATGGATGATCTAGAAACGAGCCTCCTATGATAGTGTCGGCAACAACTTGGCTACTTTTATCTAGGGTTCGATAGAAAATCTCCATGAAGGCATCATTAATGATCTTGAGATCTGGGACACTCTTCACGCACTTTTTGAACCTCTACCATATAGTGCTGATCAAATCACTAGGCAATTATTCGATGTTTTTGATTTGGTCCTTCAACTTTAGCTTTTTTGACCTTGAAAAAATCCTCTCCAAAAAGGCCTACTATAGTTTTGCCCAACTGGTGATCAAATTCTGGAGGAGCTTAGATAACCATAGTGTTGCATCTTCTATTAGAGAAAATGGGAAGACAAGGAGCCGAACAACATCCATAGACAGATTCTAGATTCCTATCATGCTTTTGTAGATGAAAAAAATATTGGGTAGATAGTTAGGCAGATGCTCTAATAATAGGCCCATGAACAACTTGTGATTTTGTAGCATTTGCAGTAACCTACTCCAAACAATGAACTTTGTGTCATCCGATAGTAGGGGTAACACAATAGCTCCAGTGACATCCATCTCCATAGGGTCAAGCTGATATTGATTATGTGTATGAGTCGGTGCTTGAAGATCCTGTGGTGGTGGATTAACATTCTCAAATGGAGGTGGGTTATTATTATTGTCATGACCCAAGCCTAGGGCCTAGATGTGACACGGTGAATGGGGAACCCGAAGGAACCCCAAACAAGCCTCTTAACTTATCATTACACATCATTGGTCACGAAAGAATATACAAGACATAAAGAGTAAGAATGGGGGCATAATAGACTAAGGGCAAACCTTGCATAACATCATAATTAAGAGACAATGAGTCAAAACTCATATCATAGATACATAGCATGTTCAACAAACACCTCTACTAAATAGATAAGAGCGGGGGCCAAGACAAAGCAACCGGGCTCACCCTTATAGTAAATTTAGAAAATAAAGAAGAGTATCTCAATACATAATAAGAGAAATATAGGTAAACATCCCTAGAATAGAGGACTCACAAATTAGCTTGAGTAGTACCAAACTAGCCACGTGGAGGAGGAGGATCAACCTGGGCTCCAGTTCCTTCATGGTGATATCATGTAGGTAAGAGTATGCGTTAGTACATTTGAATGTACCAAGTATGTAGGATGCAATGCAACAAGAGATAGGTATCATAATCAAAATGCATAACAATAGGCAATAGGCATAACATAACAATATGGCATGTATGACCAATGCTCAAGTAAAACATGCTTAGTAACTCATGCTCATATAGGATATCATATATATAGAAGAGACCAAGCTAGATTTCCAAAGTACAAACCCCTTGGTTGGTTGATGATGATCTCACCCTATCACCCTGGTGGTGGAGTACAAACCTCTCACATGGTTGATGATAATCTCATCCTATCACCCTAGTGGCAAAGTAAAAACCCCTCACATGGTTGATGAGTACAAACCCCTATATCCATTGTCCGGACTCTTAGTCCCCCTGGATCGGGCATGGTCTAATGCAATACTTTATATAGAATATATCATATACATAAGCTCATTACATCATTATAACATCAATCATATCATATCATATCTCATGCTTTGGACCTTTAATTCCTCAAGAAACCAGAACCAGACAGTTTATCAAACACTTAGAGGGTGTGTAGTGCTAGTGTAAAACCATGCAATTCAAGAGTAAAATCATGTAAGAAAATCCATTGTAAAACCATCAATCTACACCTTGAAATACCCTTAAACAATATACATCAAAAGCCCTCATCAAATCTTAAATAGATCCAAGATTTTGTAGCTCAAAACATAGTAAAACAGTCACAATTTCATGTGCTCAAACATAATGTGCAGTGATTTTCATAATAATCAAGACCCATGAATAAATCATCTTTAAATCATTCAATTTGTATGAAAAGGAAGCTTGGGCATTATGGGTGAAAGGATTCCATGAAAGAAACCCATAGTGAAGATTGGAGGTGGAGACCTGAAGCTTAAAGAAAAACCTTGAAGGAAATCCTTAGATTCGGAAGAGGTTTTGAGACTTGAATTTAGAAGTGAAAGTATGACTAAGTGGTTGAGTAAGTATTGAGGAATGTTTAGGATGATATGAGGGTGAAATATGTCTAAGGATAGGTATTTTCATATTTGGGAACACTTTGGCCCAAGACCAAAAGTTTTGGGCCGAGATACAAAAACTGGACAAAAAAATATATAGGAGCGCGCCCTTGGCGCGTCGCGCTAGGGAACGGATAGTCTCTGGAAATCGCATTTTTGTGATTTTTAAATTTTGCCATGGTTACTCTTAAAATAGGATTAGAAACTTTTTTCCCTAAATTTGACCCCCTAAACAGGAATATAAAATCAGATTTTCTATATCACACATGGATTTTGAGGTATATGGAAATTATTATTCTGGGCACTTTCGAGGCACATTTTCGGGCATGTTTTGGGGTCATGTCGATATCTCCCCCTTGGGAAAATTCATCCTCGAATGTAAAAGAGCTGTACGAGACAAGAGTGATCATAAAAAAATCAGCCCTAACAAGAATGCAACATTACATTCAAAACACCATTTTCAAAATCTCAACATAAGTGTAAAATCATCACAAATTTCCCAACTTAAATATGATTGCATATGAATGACATAGGGGCTGAAATATAACACTTGAAATCACATAGGGGGACTTAGAATTAGTACCTTAGGCTTGGGTGGAGTGGAAAAGATAAGGATACTACTTTTGCATGTCCGCTTCGGCCTCCCATGTAACACTTTCGACTTGTTAGTTCCTGTGAAGAACCTTAACGAATGTCACCTTCTCATTCCTCAATCTCTTCACTTACCTATCCAAAATCTGAAGTGGAACCTCCTCATAAGTCAAGTTATCCTCAACAACCCCCACCATATCAAGAGATATAATAGAATTAGGATCATCCACACATTTCCTCAACATAGAGATAGGAAATACGGGATGAACCAATTCTATCTCACTAGGTAACTTTAACTCATAAGCTACCTTGCCAACCCTTCTCTTGAACTCATAAGGACCAACATATCTTATGCTCAACTTGCCCTTTTTGCCAAAATGGACCACACTCTTCATGGTGAAACCTTTAGGTAAACCCAATCACCAACTTTGAATTCAAGGTCTCTTCTCCTCACGTCGGCATAGAAGTTTTAACAACTTTGGACCGTCTTTAACCTTTCACTAATCATCCTAACCTTCTCAAGAGCCTCCATAACTAGATCTAATCCTAACAAAGCTATCTCACCAACCTCAAACCAGCCAACTAGTGATCTATAATGCCTATAATAAAGAGTTTCAAATGGAGCTATATCATTGCTATAATTATAGCTATTGTTATAGGAAAACCTAATCAACTGAAGATGATCATACCAACTACCTTTAAGATCCAACACATATGCTCTAAGATTATGCTCAAGGTTTGGATAGTCATCTCGGCTTGGCCATCTGTTTGAGGATGGAAGGCTGTAGAAAGCTTAACTCTAGTACCAAGACCCTCTTGGAAAGATCTCCAAAAATATGAAGCAAATTATGCCCCACGATCCGATATGATGGACAAAGGAACCCCATGCAACCTTACCAAGTAATGAATGTATAACCTTGCATAATCTTCAGCCCCATAGTGGTCTTAACTAGTAGAAAATGAGCCAATTTCGTCATCCTATCAACCAGAACCCAAATAGAATCAAAACCTTTGAAGCCCTATATGTGGTCTTAACTTATAGAAAATGAACCAATTTTGTCATCCTATCAACCACAACCCAATAAAAAAATCCATATTAATCACCCCCTACTTCTAAGTAGGAATATCTATGTCTTGGGTTAGGCCACTCGACCTTTGATGTTTAGCTTTGACTTGTTGACAACTATGGCAATCGAAAATGAATTTGGAAATATCCTTCTTAATACCTCCCTACCAATACATATCCCTCAAGTCTCAATACATTTTGGTGGAATCGGGGTGGATAGAATAAGAAGAATTATGGGCATCGTCAAGGATTTTTGTCACGCCCCAAATTTCATTAAGGCGGACTGGCACCGGTTGCCGATAAGGCCCACGAGAACCAACCTGTACCTATGCATTTTCTATATGCATTACAAGGAATTCCACCTTTAGTATGCCTTTAAGAAAGTAAATAGCACAAACAAGCCAAAAGAAAAAGCAT
>DF359637.1:5622-35081 GCA_000787875.1 Solanum virginianum
AGCTCGGGTAACCATGACAATGGATTTGTACCTTGAAAGTCAATCAAAGGGCTAATGCCTTGATAACTAGGTTGAGGGGTTAGTACCTCAATCACCACGGGTGGTAGCATGTGAGCATCCACCAACTAATTAAGAAATTCGTACCTTGATAACCATGTCGGGGGGTTTGTACCTCGATCACCAAGGGTAAGGGTGATACGATCCACCAACCAACCAAAGGGATTTGTACCTTGGTAGCCTATGGATTTTATATGTTAGTCTCTTCTTACACGTATTATATTCTATGTAAGAACTTTTTACTTGAGCATTGATCATACATGCCATATTGGTAATATGTTATCCATTTCCTACTATTATGCATTTTGGCTATGATGCTTATCTCTTGTTGCATTGCATCCTACATACTCAGTACATTAAAACATACTAATGCATATTCTATGCCTATATGATATTACCATGTAGGAACTGGAGCCCCACTTGATCATCCTCCTCCACATGGCTAGTATGACATTTCTCAAGCTCTTTGGTGAGTCCTCCATTTTGGGGATGATGCTTACGATCTCATACTATGTTCTAAGACTATCTTTCTTTTATGTAGATGTTGACTATGAGGGTGAGCCCGGTAGCTTGTCTTGGCCCACGCTAAGAATCTTAGATCTAGAGGTGTTATTAGACATGTTTGTATTATGCTATGAGCTTTGACTCTTGATGTTTATGATATGAAGATTTCCCCTTAGCCCCATTTATCCCTGTTACTATATCTTGTTGTACTTTATTGCTTCTGCGACCAAGGATGTGTAATGATATGTTAAGAGGCTTACTTGGGGTCCCTTCGGGTTCCCCATGCACCGTGTCACATCTAGGCCCTAGGCTTGGGTTGTGACACATATATAAAGTTTTTAGTCTATAAACTATGTGCCACCATAGGACAATGAATATTTTCTTTGATATACTAGTGGATCCATCTAGTCATGTTATCATGTTTTGTTTACCTTGGCAAGTGGACCACACTTCGCATGCCTGGTCACCTAAACCGAGGGGGTGTCATGCCTTGGAGTCCAAGTTATAGCTGATTGGTATATATCGGTTGAGGTCTCTTCCCACGTATGTATGATATATTCTGCAAGTTGAATGTTTTACAAGCATGTTTTATTAAAGGTATTGATCATGCATGTCATATTAAGTTTATATATCCATTGGTTATGATTATGCATTTGGAATATATTGGCTTATGTCATTGTTGTATTGCACCCCATATATTGAGTATATTCAAATGTACTAACGCATACTCTATGCCTACATGATATTACCATGTAGTATCGAAGCTCCTTTTGATCATACTCCTCCATGTGGCTAGCTTGGTACTTCGAAGAAAGCTTTGGTGAGTCCTCAACTCCGAGGACAATATCCAAGTTACTCTTGCTATGTGGAGACTTCTTTATGTTGGACACTTTTTATCATAAGGGTAAGCTCGAGAAGTGTCTTGGCCCCCGCTCTATTCTCAGTTAGAGGTGTTGTTGGATATTATATTTTGTATATGCTATGAGCTTGACTCTTTTCATGCTTTTACGAATATCAAAGACTTCCATAAGTCCCATTTTACCTTTTTATCAATTGATTTTTATTCTTGCTTAATTTTTGCCTGCACAACCAAGGATGTGTGCATGTTACAATCAAGAGGCTTGTTTGTACCTTTTTCTCAATTGATTTTTATTCTTGCTTAATTTTTGCCTGCACAACCAAGGATGTGTGCATGTTACAATCAAGAGGCTTGTTTGGGTTGTCTTTGGACTTCTCATTCACCTTGTCACGTCTAAGCCGTAGGCTTGGATCGTGATAATAACTTCACTTCCCACAATCTCTGGAGTACCGTCCTCAAGTGCTAAACATAGTCAGACTTACTCTTGGAATAAACCATGATATCATCTATAAACACAATTGCAAATATATCTAAGTAGGGTTTGAATACTCTGTTCCTCAACTCCATAAAAGTAGGCCGGGTATTAGTCAACCCGAATGACATAACCACAAACTCATAATGACCATAATAGGTCCTAAAAGCTATCTTTGGGATATCAGACTCCCAAATTCTCAACTGATGATAGTCAAACCTCAAATCAATCTTGGAGAATACCAAGGCACCCTGCAACTAGTCAAAAAGATCATCAATGTGAGCCAAAGGATACTTGTTCTTTATGGACACTTTATTCAACTGACGATAATTAATATGCATATGTATCTTGCTATCCTTTTTCTTCATGAATAAGATAGTAGCACCCTAGGGAGATACACTTAGATGAATGAACCCATTCCTCAACAATTCCTATAATTTCTCCTTCAACTCCTTTAACATAGTTGGAGCCATAAAATAGGGGGCAATAGAAATGGGCATAGTACCCGGCTCCACATCAATAGCAAAGTCAATATCACGACTCAAAGAAACACCTGACAAATCTATCAGAAACACATCTATAAACTCTCTAGCAACCATGGTGGTCTCCAATAATGGTGACTCCTAAGAACAAGCACGAACATGAGCCAAATATGATAAGCATCCCTTATCTATCAATCGATAGACATTTATATAAGGAAAAACCTCACTTAGGATAGGAGTTAGATGCTCCAGTCCAAACCAACTAAGGAAAATCAGGACATGATAAGGTCACGGTCTTTGCATCACAGTCAAAAATAGCATGATGAGGCGATAATCAGTCCATGCCCAATATCACAGAAAAGTCTACCATATCCAGCAAAATCAAATTACCAACAGTATCTCTCCACTCAAAGGTGACAACATAATCCTGATGTGCCGCCAAAGTATGGCACTTTTGATACTTTAAACTTAGAATTTGTGTGTTCTCAAAGCGATATTAATAGGTTTGACATGTTTTGTGTTGATTTTGCAAGATTTCAAGAATCAGGATGATTTTGGCCCAAGTTATGTAGATTGTAGAATTTTAAGGCTTTACGAGGCCTTCTACGGGCCGTTATTCATTCAATGAGTCATAGATGGATTTCGTGGGTTAGATCCAATGAAAGGCTAATTTTCAAAAGTTGAAGATACATGTTAGCAGATGGGTCATAGACCATTTGATAGCCCATATACATGTCTGTGCTTTAAAGATCAAAAAATATGCATAAGTGCTGAACCATTACCAAGCAAAGGCTCAGATAAGTCATAAGTCCATTGATGGCTCGTATACTACTTTTTTCTATGAGGATCAGAGGTTTTGAAGATTTCCTAATGAGATACCAGATGAGACCTCTTACAGGCCATATATCAGAGGATGGTCCATAAAAAGGGTTCGTATGTTAAAGGATAGATTTAAGTAGTGCAGTCTACAAAGGACAGTCACGGGCCGTGATTTCATCTATGGCCCGTAACTATGCTCGTTTGATTTTCTGATTCCAATTTTTCTATTTCATTTAGGATTTAGTTTCCACTTATTATAAATAGGTTTTTAGGTTTTTGTAGACAGAGAGGGTAGTTAGAACATTTAGAACTTTTTACTTGAGACTATTACTTTGTTTTTGTGAATTACTTTTGACATTACTTTCGAGTTATAATATTGTGAATTTCATGAAGATTCTGGATTTTGTGTTCTTGAATTCACCGTAGTAAGTGTTTAATTATGCTATTCCCTAACATGATTCTTTCATCTACAACTAACATGAGTGGTTAAATCCATTACAAGGATTGTGGGAACCATGAACAACCAACAAAGTAAGAACTAGATAATTCGTAATCTTTAGAAAGTGTGCATGCATGAATTATTTATCTCTTCGTTGTGATTGCTTTTTAATGATGGTCAACATTAGAACTCTTCTGATTCTTACTTACTAGATCAAGGGGGTAATGAATAGGAAAAAACATAGAATAACAAGATTCGACGTGATTACAATCATCTAATTAACCTAAACAAATCAAGGGATGGTTGTACTGGGACATGGTAAGGGTTAGTAATACAACACCTCGGGGATAGATCAAATCACATGGTGAAATTTGCCTAACACCTGGATCAAAGTGTTAGGTGAACATAACTTACCAATTCTGTATGCTACTCACTAGAAAAGGTTACGATTATCTAGCTCACTGAGTTCGAAATTCATGGGGAATATTATACCCCTAGTTATTTCTCTCATTGATTTCACAACACTTGTACTTTACTATCTGATTCTACTTTAGCTTTATCCATTGCATTTTATCAAACCCCCCTTTAAGAAATAAGTTAATTAAGTCATTTTAATTGTTTTCAATTATTCCAAGTCTAGACCTTATTCCTCATGGGATCAACCCTAAGCATTGTTAGGTTCTATATTTGAATAGCGACAGCTTATACCTTAATTGGGACGAGTAGTTAGGGCGTGATCAACCCATTTCACTACTACTGATTCACCTACCAGGGTGGAAACAAAAGTAGGCTCAGCAAGTGGCCCACATATAATATCAACATCTAAAGAAAAATAAGTTGATACATATGAATAAGCAGAGCCTGGATCAAATAAAAGTGAAGCAGAACAATGGAACACAGAAACCATACCTATAATAACCATATCAGAGGCCTCTGCCTTGGCTCAATCTGGGATAGCATAACATACTATGCGCCCACCACTAGCTAGTAGACCACTATAGGATCCACATCTCACTGTGTCATGACCTCCTCTAGTACTACCCTTCATGACCAAAAAGGTGTCTCTAGCTATTGGGTTGGGGCTGGATAGGCTGGTGGGTCCCTGAAGCCTGAGCGGAAGGTGCGCAATAATGATAATGATGGACCAAGTGCCCAACCTCATCATAATGATAACAAGCCTTGGTCTCCTGCCTCTAAGATGACTGACTTGAAATGCCACTAAAATAGCTATCACAGCACATTTGAATAGGCCTAGATCTTTCAACACTATCAATTGCGGGGATGGCTGATGATGTCGCCTAAGCTACACCTCCTTTTTGAAGGTTAAACGGTCATTTCAAGATATATAACCTAGCTAAGGTAAGGGTGAAACCCACATGGAATATGGTAGACTTAGAGTAATTTCAAGCAATTCGAGTTGATTAACCTACGTATCCCCTCGAGGGGGTTGTAAAACTATAGAAAGAAATCCCATACTAAGACAAGTATGTGAAATTAGTAAGAAGAGGAATTAGGGTATTATGTTCTCTATGATTATCTAACATAGTATTACCAGATAGTCGAATTCTTTTCTAGTATGTTGTATGCAGAAAGGTAAGTTAAGTTTACCAAATCCTTTGATCAAGGAAAGGGATAAATTTCCCTATATGCTTTGATCCATCCCCGAGTGTGACATTACTAACCCTTACCCATTGTGACAGTACAACCTCCCCTTGATCCAATTTGTTTGATTAGAAGAGAAACATCAATTAAATCTTATTAACTAATCATTTTTCCTATTCATTACTACCTTGATCCAATTAGTAACACTGGGCGAGTTCTAACGTTGGTCGCCATAAAAAAACAATCAAAACGAAGAGTATTGTCACGACCCAAACTAGGTCCTAGACATGACATGGCGAATGGGGAACCCGAAGGAACTCTAAACAAGTCTCTAGTATAACATACACACATCCTTGGTCGCGAAAGCAAGATATCAACAACATAGGTATAAATAAGGGGATTAGGGACTGAGAGAAAGAGTTTAATACTTAAATAATATAGAAGCGTCAAAGCTCAAAGTATAATTACATCACTTGTCCAAAAACACCTCTAAACATGAAACTGAACGGGGGCCACGACACTTTTCAGGCTCACGCTCATAGTCATAAGCATCCAACAAAAGAAAAGAGTCTTTTCATAACATGAAATCAATAGATATTATCCTCGAAGTTGAGGACTCCCCAAACCTTGCTTCTAGAGATAGCACTAGCTACGTGGAGAAGGAGGGTGATCAAATGGAGCTCCAGTTCCTACATGGTAACATCATATAGGCATAGAGTATGTGTTAGTACTTTTGAATGTTCTAAGTATGTAGTATGCAATGCAACAAGAGATAGGCAATATGTCAAAATGTGTAACCATAAGCATAATATCAATTGACATGCATGAATAATGATTGAAGTAAAACATGTTTGAAAATCATATAACTTATAATTATAGCCTACATGTATAGGAAGAGACCACATCACATAGTCCAAGAAAACTATTACTTGAACCCCAAGGCATACCACCCCCTTAGAAGGTGATTGAGGCTTCGTACCCCCTCAATAAGGCAACCGAGGCTTGATACGCCCTCGATAAGGTGATTGAGGCTTGATACCCCCTCAACAAGGCCACTGTGGCTTAACACCCCTTTTATAAGGTGATTGAGGCTTCATACCCCCTCAATAAGGCCACCAAGGCTTGACACCCCCTCGACAAGGTGATTGAGGATTCATACCCCCTCAACAAGGCCTCTGAAGCTTGACACCCCCTAGACAAGGTGATTGAGGCTTGACACCCCCTCGACAAGGCCTTCGAGGCTTGACATAACCTCAACAAGGTGATTGAGGCTTGATACCCCCTTAACAAGGACACCGAGATCTTAACTTGTTACATACAAAATCATAGATACGCTTCATAAATTCCACACATATATACATTCCTTTCATCCTCATAAAGCCACTTGACTTATAGACTATGCAATGGATCATCAATAACTCAAGAATCCTTAACAAGACATTTTATCTAACACTTGGTGGGTGTGTAATGCTAGTTCAAAATCATGCAATTCAAGAGTGAAATCATGTGAGAAAAATCAATGTAGATCAACCCACCAACACTTGGTAACACCCCCATGCAAGATACGTTGAAACTCATAATCAAATCTCACAATAGATCATAGTTTCATAGCTCAAAACATACATAGTTAGTCAATATTTCATGAAACACCAACATAGTTTATGATCAAATTTCATAATAATAAATACCCATAGATAATCAACTTGAAAATATGCAATTTACATAAAATGGAAGGTTGGGCACCATGGGTGAAAGGACCCAATGGTTGAAAGCCACATACCTCAACTTTGGAGATTTCTTTGAAAAAGATTTGAATGAGAACTTAAAGCTTGAACGAAATCCTTGAGATCCGAAATGAGATTACGACACTTTTTGGTGAAATATTTGTCTAAGTGTTATAGAGGTTTTGGGGAATATCTTGACTGATATGGGGTTGAAAAATGACTAAGTAAAGGTGTTTTTACGCAAAGGAAGGCTAGGCCCAAGACCCTATGACCTTAGGCCAAAATAGAAAAAACTGGCAACAAAATACACTTCTCCCCGTTGGAGAGTCAACGCGCACCCCTACTGTTTTGCACAAACTTGGAAAAATCAAATTTTGCTACGGTTGCTCTAAAATCAGGGTTATACTCATTCCCCACTCAATTTTTTCATGTGATCACGAATATGAAGTCAGATTTTAGATATCACAAACAAATTTTGAGATATATGGAGATTACAATTATGAGCATTTTCGAGGCACATTTTCGGGCACTTTTTGGGGGCATTTCAATTATTAATTAATACATGCATGCACACTTTTCAAGAATTATAAATTATACAATTTTACCTTGTAAGTTTTTCATGGTTCCCACAACCCTAGTTATGGATTTCGCTACTCACATTCAGCGTAGATGCAAGAATTATGATATAGAATAGTATAATTAAGCACTTACAACAATGAAATTAAGAACAAGAAATTCAAGCTCTCCAATGAAAATCACAAGTATGAATTACGAACACAAAAATATTATTTTTCAAGTGTCTCACAATGGTTCTCGCTTGTTCTTGCTGACTCTCTATTGTTTCATACAAAAATAACATACAAAAACTATTTAAACTATTTAAAATACAAAGTCAAATCAAAATAAGATAACTGGGTCGGCAGGCATTACAGGCATATTTACAAGTCATATAACATTCTACGACCCATGATCGGGGCTTCGTGGATTCCATCTATAAATCTAAGCTTGACTTCTACGAAACCTATCTATGGGTCGTATAAAGTTTTACGGACCGTGGAGGGTTTTGTCTGATGACTTTTCAGAAATTCCCCAGTCTCTGATCCTTAGGGTATGATACCAATCTTGGACTTGTACAATGTTTTAAGGCTCGTCTGCATGTTCGTAGACTCAATTTCAGAAAATCTCCCCTTCACTGTATTTTTCTACAAAACCTACTGTGCGGCTCGTGTCATAGAACAGGAAACATTCCAATTTCTGCACACTTAGCCTAAAAAATCTTTCCAACCTTGTAATCCTGCAAAACAAACATAAACACACATCAAATCTACTAACATCGCTTTGAGAACACACAAATTCTAAGTTTTAAGCATCAAAAGTGCTATATTTTGACAACATATCAACACCCTCAACTTAAAATTGTTGCTTGTCATCGAGCAACGGACTCAATCTACATAAGTACTATAGCAACACACAGACCTCAATGTAATGGTACACGTTATCTCAAACTCAAGCACAAATATCCACACCACTCATAAAAGCATATTAGATGGCTATCAAGCAAACTAGTGCAGATCAACACATGCTACAGTGTAACTAAGACAAGCAAGGCAATCATAAATATGGAACAATCACTGAATTAGTCTAAAATCAATAGTGAAATGCAAGTGCCCTCACAGAAAGCAGTCTCATATCCCTCTTATGATGATATTTTTAGATTTAATGCTTGGGACTACACAAAATCACTCACTCTCATAAAAGACATGTAAAAACCATATGCTTGCCCCTACACTCATGACTATGACATTCAACTACTTTGACTAGGTGAATCACTTTAGGACTTTATTGGCTTGTAACATAGGCTTAAGGGCTCTGGTATGATATTTTGGGAAAATAATGACTAAAGACCCTCCTTGATACTGCATTTTCCTACACTTCTACCCTACCAACACTATTATTTTTCACTTCATTCTCCCTTCTCCTAATTCAAGCTTTTTTGGGTGCCTTATTGTTATTTTTAGCTCATTGTCCTTTGTTTTCACATCATTTTTCTTTTTAGCTCATCAATTAGGCATCTATTAATTTTTCTTGCACCCAGAACACATTTTTATCCCTTTTTCCATGTATCACTAGCTTCCACCTCATTTTGTGTGTTTACCCTTACACCAGCCACTCTTAACATAAGCTTTTGGCCTTAGTCGAGTTGCATAATATCCAACATATGAACTAGGACCACTTTTGGTAGCCACCCTCAACTTAAGATTTTTGCCCCAGTCAAGGTGCACAACATTCAAGGAAGGACCAAGGCCAATTTCAGGATTTCACGTTTAACAAGGCTAGGTAACTTAGGTTTCTACAAAGAAAAGGGTACATGCAAGGCTCAAACATTGGGATCAATGGATAAATTACACATTTAGTTGGTTATTTATGCTAAGTGGACTAATATGAACAATGGCCTAAGATCCTTCCCTCACAAACTAACCTACAGTCTAAATCAGAGTAACAAGGCAAGTTTTGAATTAACACAGCATACGAATTTATCAAAGAAATCTCACACACACATGGCACTAACTATACTATTAATAAAAGACTCTCAGATCATGCTTTTCATCACAAGTTATCTTTACTTATCAGAATAAACACTGTCAAACAATCAAACATGCATGGTTGCTATTAATACTAACTAAAGAAATTGGTGGGTATCATTTTGCACACAATAACAAACATATGTCATAGACATCAGTATTATGTGCTACTAATACTACCTACACATCCTAAACGTGTCAGTTCAACAGAAAGTAAATATCATTGGGGAACAAGAACACAAGCAAGAAAACACCTCGAATTCAAAATGTAGGATAATTATAGGACAAATATTACTCAGACTTTACTAAGGCCTTTAACTACCCACACCACATCAAAAACATTTTGCATTGTCCTCAATGCACAAAATAAAATAGTAAGGCGCAGGGGTCAAAATTACATACATGGGCTCCTAAGTGCCAGTCTATGGCTGAGTCTAACCACCTTCAACCTACCTGGTGGCCTCCTCAATAGAAGGATCATATAAAGAGGGTCCAGCATCCTTCACTCTCTCTAGCTCACAAGCTTGTCATGCCTCCTCATCCCGTATTAAGCGTATCCTGGTGAGCTCGCACTCCTAAGCTACTATCAACCCTACGTGCAGTCTCGCTGTGTCGATATCATCAACATGGGGCCTCTTCATGAGTAAAGTGAGTAATGTATCCTCTGGATAAAATAAGTCAACCATCAGCTCTATAGGATCGGCTAGTGGGAACACAAATAGTGCTGCTAATGCGGTTGTCATATCAGCCTAGAGCTGTTGGATCTCCATTTATATGGCTGTCATATCTACAGGTTGTATGGAGTTGAGGCTCTGCTGTACTCATCACTCAAATGCATCAATCCGACTATCTACAGGTGTAAGTCTCTCCTAGATAGCGGCCACCACAAATACCTATATACGAGCATCAACCTCTAAAAGGCTTGATGGACCCAAGGCCTAATCTGTCGTAATAACTGAGTTAGCTATGACTAAATGCAGGCCTACCTTTGCACCATGGCCTGAATAGATGCCATTGACATATAGACCATGCCATCAGGTGCGTTTAGTGTAGGCACGGCCTGTAGGTAGTAGTAGTCGTGGGCTTCCTCACTACATCAGCCTTAGTTTGTAGGGGCCTCTCAGCAGTAAAAGCAGAACCAATGGTGGTAGTTAGAAGATCAGGCGGTGGCACAATAACAAACATCTTTGACATCTGAGAAGGAATATGTGGTGCTCACTAGGGGGCCACCCTGTTATCATCAGTATTTATCAGGTTGGCATCTAAGGTCCATTGAACCATGATCAATGAGTCCAGATGATATAGTATCTCTACCTGAACTCTATATAGAGTCTATAGATCAGGTAAGGAAAGGGGATAGAAGTGAAACTCTTCATGGCCATCTCATTTATTTGCTCCGCAATCAGGCGGGCCCAGTCGATCTTATAGTCAGCCAAGATATTGGCAACCAATACTATATGGTCCAGCGTCAGTGTAGTATCAATAAGTGTAGGCCAGATTTTTTATCTCACCATAGCCCACCAAAATATACAGGTGAAGCTAAGTGAGGCCTTCATGATAGGCTCCACGAAGTAGTTATCTACTCAGGTTCGAGCCCTACTCTACGTTCCAGTCAGCAACCTATCTCACTAATCTAGCCCTACGAGCCTAGTCTCGCATCAGGGCCTTATGTTGAGACTTCGCCAATCTCCTACTAAACTCTATTGTAGACCTGGGGGCCGAAAACGTAGGCTCAAATAACATTTGGTGGATAGTAATCTCTGATATATCCACCTGTTGACCTCTCACCCGTATATGTGTCAACTAGGGCTAAGTGAGGGGTTGAGAATTGTGGTGGCGTATGATGTAAAGAACTTCCAAACAATAGATGGGGAGTACTTCCTTAACGGCCCTGTGAACCACTAACCTCGGAGGTTCCTTGATCCTCCAAAGGCTCATCTTGCAATCACCACTGCATGGCCTGTATCTCATCCCTCCTAGATTTTGGGGCCATAGTACCTGAAACTAACACATTTAGCTAACATAATTAGCCCCATAAGTAAAGGAATTAAAAATAAGAATATTTCTAAAATGGCTACAGATGGGTCTACGAAGGCCCTTTTATGGGTCATAGTGAAAACTACGAGCCGTAGAAGGCCCTCATAGAAAGAGTGCATTATATTTGGCTACTAGAATTGAATTTAAAGTATGACTTGTAGAATATTCCATGAGTCGTAGACTAAGTCATAGATATCTTCAAATTTTGAATTTTTTACAGGTAGGGATCTACGAGACCTTTCTACAAGTCATAGATTAAACTATGACCCGTAAAAGGTCTCGTTTCATAGGATCCCAGAAACTTCAAGTTTCTAAAATCTCATATGAGGGGCAACTATAGATCATGGAATGTTCCACAGGCTATAGAAGACCCTCGTAGTGTGAAATATCTAGAAATTTGGGTTTCCAAGTCTATCAAACGAGTCCCAAAAACAACATTCAAAATTAGCACCAAAGTAACACATTATGCACCCCCACATGATTTCACAAATTCCCAACACCACACATCCAATGATCACACTACCCCATTGATTTTTATTGATTTCACAAATTCCCAACACCACACATCCAATGATCACACTACCCCATTGATTTTTATTTTACATGTTTATTTAGTAATCTAACACCGTTTGAACATTTAGACATTAAGACCTACACATGTAATCATACGTCATTTTTCAAGCCATGTATTCTATTCAATTCAAATGACATGTGATGATACACTTTGCACATAATAACATTCAAATAAGTCTAGTTGTATTCCCCAGCAATGGAGCCAAAATCTTGATATTGCTCAAGCTTCACATCCTTTTTAAATATTAAAGTTGTCATTATCAAGACATATAACCTAACTAAGGTTATGGCCAAATCCATAGGTAATATGGTAGACTTAGAGTAATTTCAAGAAATTCGAGTTGATTAACTTACTTATCTCCCCTGGGGCATTTGTAAAACTATAGAAAGAAATCCTAGACTAAGAAAAGTGTGTGAAATCAGTAAGAAGAGTAACTATAGTATTGTGTTCCCCATGGTTCCTGAACTTGGTATTACCAGATAATTGAATTCTTTTATAGTGTGTAGCATGCAGAATGGTAAGTTAAGTTTACCAAACATTTTCATCCAAGTAAGAGGTAATTTTTACTACGTGACTTGATCCATCCCCACAGTGTGACATTTACTAATCCTTACCTATTATTTCAGTACAACCTCACCTTGATCCAGTTTTGTTGATTAGATAAGAAACATCAATCGAATCCTATTAATTAACTTCTTTTCCTATTCATTACTACCTTTATCTAGTTAGTAATACTAAGTGAGTTCTGACTTTGGACACTATTAAAAAGCAATCAAAACAAAGAGTATTAATTAATACATACATGTACATTTTCTAAGAATTACGTATTACTCAATTTTACCTTGTTAGTTTCTCATGGTTCTCATAACCCTAGTTGTTGATTTAGCTACTCATATTCAGTGTAGATGCAAGAATCATGATACAAAATAGCATAATTAAGCACTTAAAAGAATGAAATTAAGAACAAGAAATCCAAGCTCTCCAATGAAAATAACAAGTATGAATTAAGAATACAAAAATAATATTTTCCAAGTGTCTGACAATGTTCATCACTTATTTCTACTGACTTTATATTGTTTCGTACAAAACTTAAGCTAAAAAACCTATCTATACTATTTATAAAGCAAAATTAAAATAGGAGAACTGGGTCGGCAAACACTTTGGGCATCTTTACGGGCCGTATAAAGTTCTATGGCCCATAATTGAGGCTTTGTGGATTCCATCTACAAATCTGGATTGACTTCTATCGAACCTATCTATGGGTCGTATAAAGTTTTATGGCCCATAGAAGGTTTCATTTGATGATATTTTAGCAACTCCCCACTCTCTGATCCTCATGGTATGACACCATATGACTTGTACAATGTTTCACGGCTCGTCTAACTATTCATAGACTCAATTTCAGAAAATCTCTCCTTCACTAGATTTTGCTACGAAACCTATTCTACGGCCCCGCGAAACTTCCACGACCTATAAAGGATGTTGTAGAATAGAAAACTCTCTAATTTCTACACTTTTAGCCCAAAAAATCATGCCAATCCTATAATCCTACAAAACAAACATAAAAACACATCAAATCTACTAACATCGCTTTGAGAACACATAAACTTCCAAGTTTTAAACATCCAAAGTGTTGAATTTTGATAGCATCAAGGGCCCACACCTAAAATCCCAAAGGAATCCTCAAAAATGACCACCATGAAAACTTAGGACTACAGCCAAAAGTTTGGCCGAAAACAGACTCCAGAAGACTAAAAAAAGGCCCAAAAACAAAAATAAAAACTTTACCGAGAGAACATTCTTTTCAAAATTTATTCGGTCAAAATTTATAAAAATTGGACCATTTTAGCTAACACGTAGCATACCACAGTGTTTCCCTCAGAACGTAGGATAATTTAGACTTAAGGTTCACTTATTTCCATCAAGAATTGGTTAAGATATCAACACATAACATTTTCATAATTTTCGAGAAGATACTCTACTAAAACTAGGGAATTTACCTTGAAATACACATCATATCTTGAATCCTACTTCACCATGATGCTACTTGTGCAAAATAGAGTCATATGCACCTTTGGATCATCGAAATAGACTTGAAATGCACTTTTTGTGACTTTGGGAAGTTTGGAAAGTGAGTTGTTCACGAGGGTGGTGACCCATTTATAGGGCACCCCCATGGACTTTATAAAGGTGGACAAGACCCAATGAACGCAAAGTTATGAATGAAATTCCCTTCTCCATGAATGCGAAGCATCATAATGGCTTCTCTCTACGAATGCACCAGCACCCTCCGCAAATGCGGAGAGTTAAGTTTGATGGTGCTGCACCAGCCAACTTGATAACATCCTTGGGGCATTCCTGTAGCATCTGGTATCTATTTTGTACAAACAAATAATGCAACCACATAGATTTCTACATTCTAAATCCAATGGTGCAGTGGGAACTCCCAATGAAGCATCCTATGGAAAATGAGGGTCCTACTTCTTTCCGACCAATTTTGGCTAAAAGAAATAAGGGGGTCAAAATGCAGTTGGATGAACCCGTCAACTAACAAGGGGTCATTTTAGGATATTTTCAACATTCTGGAGTTGATCGTACCATCAAATTTTCATTTCGAGCGCGTTTAGATGTGTTTCTATAGAAACTCATTTTTTAGCTTTCGGTTGAACTCATATTACAACTTTTGGCTCAAAAACATATCAGGACCCTCTATTCTCAAACCAACCACCCTTCTTACCTAAATTAGCCATTTTGAAACTAATGGAACAATTAGAATACCATTTCGAGGCCATTCACAAGGGCTTTGATAGAAATCTCATGTTGCAAATTTAACTTCTACCTAACTAGCTTGCACAATTCACAGCCAAAACATCCTATAACCATCCCAACAGCCCCAACCAATCATAAAAGTTCTGAGGTCACTATACAAACTCAGAACGGAGGAAATATCATAGAAACACAGGTTTGACCCAAAGGGCCATTACAAGAAATTTTCTCACAAGAGGGAGATGGTGTACTCTGATATCAAGCGAGGTTATGTGTACCCAATGATAGTGAATTGAAGAAGCTGATAATGTAAGAAGCTCACAACACCTCGTATTCTATTCATCCCTATACCATAAAGATGTAATAGACTTGAGGGAGATCTATTGGTGAAATGGAATGAATAAAGACATTACCTAATTTGTGTCCGGGTGTGCTAATTGCCAACAAGTCAAAGTTGTATATCAAAGGTCAGGTGTCCTATCCTAAGATATTGATATTCATACTTGGAAGTGGGAGAAAATCAATATGACTTCATAGTGGAGTTGTCGAAGACCAAGAAGCATTTTGAATCCATGTGAGTGATAGTGGATCGATGACAAAGTTGGCTCACTTTCTCCTAGTAAACATTACATTTAGTGCCAAAGATTATGCTCATTTGCATATCCAAAAATTGGTGAGGTTGCATGGGATTCATTATCTACCATATCAGATTTTGGTTTCCAATTCACCTCCCATTTTCGAAAATCTTTCCAAAGAAGACTTGGTACTAAGGTGAATTTTAATACCCTTTCTATCCCTGAACTGACGAACAAATTGCTTTGGAAGACATATTGAGAGCTTGCGTGTTGGAATTCAAAGGGATTTGGGATGAGCATTTTCCTCTTAATGAGTTTGTCTACAACAATAGTTATCATGCAAGCAATGGGGTGGCACTATTTGAGGTATTATATACTAAAAGGTGTAGATCACCAATCAGGTTATTTAAAATCAGTGAGGTGGCATTGCTAGGACTGGACCTAGTCATAAATTCTATGGAGAAAATTAAAATCATAAGGAAAAAGTTGAAAATAGAGCAAAGCAGACAAAAGTCTTACTTCGATGTGAGGAGGGGGATCTTGAGTTCCAAAATAGTGATTTGGTCTATTTGAAAATATCTTTATGAAGGGCATGATGTTATTTGGTAAGAAGGGTAAATTGAGCCCTAGGTATGTAGGGCTTTCCAAAGTGGTAAGAAGAGTGGGAAAAGTGGCATATGAGTTGGACCTAACTAATGAAGTGCATTTAATCCATTCGATCTTTCATGTATCGATATTGAGAAAATTTAGAGGTGATCCAAACTCCATAGTCCCTTTAGAAGATGTGAACATTAAAGTCCCTTTAGAAGATGTGAACATTAAAGAGAACGTGAGTTATGAAGAAGTACCGATTGGGATTCTAGATCGGCAACTAAAAAGGCTAAGGAACAACGAAGTTGCATCTATTAAAGGCTTTGGAGAAATCATCAAGTTGAAGGTACCATATAGGAACTAGAGACAGATATGATGATATGTTACTTGTATCTAGTCCACTCTACTCAAGCCTAAGGTATTACGATATTCTTCCCTAAAACCTCTAATTCCTTGCATTTTAGTTTTGCATGATGCATATACTCCTTAAGTTTATGGATTATTTTGAGACATGTTCTGAATGTGGATTTTGAAAATTTCATGAAATGATGTTTAACTTACATTTTTGCCTGCATGCAAGGTTGTTTGCTGATGATTAACTCCTTAGAGTCTGCCTTTAAGTATATTCAGGGACAAATATTCCCAAATGAGAGATATCTTAATGATTCTCAATTTAGTAGGCTAGAAGTGTAGAAAAAAGTTGGACAGAAAATGACCTGGGTTAATTCACAAAGATGATTTATGGCCCGTATCTAGGATGATGATTAGTAGGTTGGTCTCTTAAACATGAGCTTCAAGAATGGAAAAAGTTTTCAGGGTGAGGTCATGTTGAGAGTATCATACGTGAATGAAATTTGACATTTCTGGAAGGTGACCTATAATTAACCGCACGTTTTGTAGATCATTACACAGTCCATAGAAACCCATCGTAGATGAGGTCTAGGAAAATGAGAAAATTAGCTAAGTGTGAAAGAACTCTACGAGTCCTACCACAGCTCGTAAGTCAAAGGATAACCCATAGAAAAGTGTTTCATAGTTTAGGTCAAGAAAATAATTTATGGATACTGGAAAAGGAGAACAAGACGGACATGGTTATGGTCTATGGTTCATACCACATCCCAAAATAGAGATTTCATAGAGCTCTTTCCACAGTTTTAATGAAGGGCAGTTTTACCACTTTCACAAATCCTAATCTTATACTATGTCATTTATGGGATTCTAAGGGTCCTAAATCAGACCATAAAACCCTATGACCCTTATTCATTTACTTATTCTCTCATTCTAAAATCCTAAGGCAACAAAAATACTCCCCACAGAAGAAGAACAAGCTAAGAAGGTAGGGTTTAAAGGGGCTCTTTCTTCAATTAGTAAATTCCTTCGTCCCAAGCTTACTAAGGTATATGAGTTTGATTTGTGGGTCTCCTTTAACCCAGAAAGTCATACATAATGTCTTTTACCTTTTTTTTAAGTTTTTTCAAGTTACTATGCATGCTAATGATGATTTTATGATATATTATGTTATTAAATGATCTCAATGATATCCTATGATGTTTTACTAAGTGCTTACATGTTTTTAAGATAATAATGATAACCCCAAGGATGGGGATTTTAGTATAGATGTGTGGGTTGTTTTACCATGATTTGAATGAGCATGTTTTTCCATGATTATGGATGATTTCATAATATATGAATGTTTCAACTTAAGAAGCTAGCCCACCAAGTTTCAAGTGAAGTTTTACATGATAAATGATGATGATTAGGGTATTAAAGAAAATTTTTAAAGTTATGATTTGTCAAAGATATAAGCATGTTGACAATTGCCCTATAAATGTTTAAGAAGGTCCCCAAGTTGAAATGACAATACTCACTTGGTGGTTCCTTAAGATAGAGCTACTCCTAAGATGCTACTTATAATCCTAAGTGTGATAATTTGACTAAGTTATATTTAAAGAATTTTGTGGGATGACTTCGATGCAAATGAGGCATCATGGTGAAGTTCGGGAAGGAAAACCTAGAAGCAACTCCTTGCCCCATTAATCATGTGCCACCATAGGAGCCCTTGTAGGATAGGCTATTGAATCCATGTAATCCATTTATGTTATATAAACATGCATACAAAGTGATGGAGTTCCATCTGGCAAAGTGGTTTCCCATGCCAACATAAGAGATTATGTTGGGTTCCATATAGTAGCTCTCATGGTCTTATATATCGGTTAAGGTCCATTCCCACAAGTTTATGACTCTATGATATGGTTCCATCATGTATGATCTTTCATGCATTGATTCTTATTCACATTGAGAAATATTCCTTATGCATGCTTAAGCTCATATTTATGTACTTTCACCGCAATATATATATTACTTATGAATGATGGCATTACAATTTTATGTTTGAATTGCATCTCATATACTTACTACAGTACAAAAGTACTAATGCATATTTTTCCTGCATAATTTACCTATGTAGGGACATGTGCTCCTTCACCGACTCATGGCAAATCGACCATTACTAGTTCCGTCGATCTATGATTTTTAGTTGGTATACTTTGTGGACATATGTTGATATTTCTTTTTTAATGTTGCCTCATTCTGATAACATGGCCCACATAACTATCCCCCATTTTACTTTTGCTAATGTTTAATTAATGCCGATGAATGTTTGAGATATTAAAGATGGTTTGGATGAGGTACCCTCGAGTACCTCATTCGTTGTGTGATAACTAGGCCATAGGTCGGGTCTTTACAAACTTGATATCAGAGCACAAGGTTTTAAAATGTTCTTCAGATTTCCACATGTACCACATTGAGTAGAGTATCATTCAAGGTTGTGAGTGGTGCCACTATTATGAGTGAGAGGCTATGAGATAGTTTAGTAAAGTCTTCCCTTCTTTCTTATTCATGTCTTGCCTTTAGAGTCGACTAAGTTTTTCCTATCACTAATGATGACCTCTTAGATTATTTTTAGATTATGTCAATAAGAAGAGCTCCACACCGAAGAGGCAACCCCAAGAAATAAATCCCTCTACTTCAACAAGATGACGTGGTGTCTCATCCAGAGTTTCGAGCCACCTTCACCATGTCATCGCAAGAATTGGCTAACTAAGCTAATAAGGAGATCATCGTTCCTCCCCAAGTTTCGATTCCAACCACTCGAATGAGAGACTTTATGAGGATAATCTCTACAGATTTCCATAGTTCCAAGATGGAGGATGACCCCATTGATTTTATGGATGAGCCCATCAAATAGTAGTGATCATGGAATCCCTTCGAAGGAAAATGTCGAGTTGGTGGCCTATCAACTCAAGGGGTAGCCAAAATATGGTATGAGCAATGGGTAGATGAGACGGGCCAAGAAGGGGTCTCATTGGATAGGAAGAGTTCAAGTCTGCCTTATTGGATCGATTTTTCCCGATTGAGATAAGGAAGGCTAAAGTTCAAGAATTCATTAACCTCAAGCAAGGGTCCTTGAGTGTGAGGAAGTATGCCCTCAAATTCATTAAGCTTTCCAAGTATACTCCTTTCATAGTTGTGGATCCGAGCGCCCTTATGAGAAAATACATCTCCAATGTAACCAATTCGGTGTCCAAAAGTGTAAGAAAGCGATGCTAGTGAAGGAGATAGATATCTCCCAACTGATGACCTATGAGGAACAAATAGAGAAGGAGAAGCTAAGGGAAAGGGCAAGGGAGTCCAAAAGGACATGGGTAGATGGTGGGCATATTCCCACCAAAAGAGTGGATGTCATAAGTTCTAAATTGGCCAAAAATAGGATGGACAAGGGTCTACCAACACTTCTTCTCCCTAGACTATTAAAGACAAGGGGTAGCTTCTAATCACCAAACCCCAAATTACCTTAAGTGTGGAAGGCTCCACAAGAGAGAATGTTTTATCAGTTTGAATGCTTGCTGCAAGTGTAGAATGCCCAGACATCATGCTAAGGATTTTCAAAGTAGTGGTGCAAGGCCCCAAAGCCCAGGTGAGAAAATACAAGGTTCTCAAAGGACCAACTATTTTTATGCTCTCCATAGTCATCAAGAGGTTGAAGAGGCTCCCGATGTTGTTACCAGAATGATGAGAGTTTTTAATTTTGATGTATATGCCCTATAAGAACCAAGAGCTAATTTTTCATGTGTGACTCCATTTTTTGCTAATACATTTCATGCATGTCCTAAAGTCTTTCATGAGCCCTATGAAGTAAGTAACCTCGTAGGAGAGTCCATTGTTGCCTGAAGAGTCTATAGAAATTGTCCTATTTCTATTCTGCACAAAGTAGTCTCTTGTGATCAAGTTGAGATTTCTATGGTTGATTTTGATGTAATACTTGGGCTGGATTGGTTGCATGCCTCTTATGCGAACATTGATTGTAGAACCGTGGGGTAAAGTTTCAATTCCCAAATGATCTGGGTTCCATATAGTAGCTCTCATGGTCTTAGCTCACCCTTAAGATATACATCAAAGGAGAGGGTAGTAACTCTTCATGTAGAGGTCGATCTATTTATTTCTTAAAGGCCCAAAAAATGATCTCTAATAGATGCATCTATCATTTAGTAAGAGTCAAAGATATCACTTCTAAGGTCCCTTATCTTGAGTTGATCCCCATTGTGAATGATTTTCCTGATATATTTCTAGATGAGCTACTGGTCGTTCCTCCAAAAGGGAAATATACTTTGGCATATATATCCTACCCAAAACTAAACTTATATCAACTCCTCCATAATGGCTCCTTCGAAGTTGAAGGAACTAAAGGAGCAATTGGAGGATTTGTTGGAGGAGGGTTTCATTAGGCTAGTAGGTCTCTGTGGGGTGCTCCAGTGTTGTTTGTGAGGAAGAAGGATAGGTCACTCTGTATGTGCAAAGATTATCAGCAACTCAACAAGGTCACTATCAACAACAAATACCCAATCCCGAGGATAGATGACTTATTTGATCAATTACAAAGGCTACACATTTCTCCAAGATTGACTTGAGATTCGGGTATTACTAATTAAGGGTGAGGGAAAGTGACATTCCTAAGATGGCATTTTGGACTAGGTATGGTTACTTTGAGTATGTATTGATGTCATTTGGTCTCACCCCAAAAATAGGGTGTTCAAGCCCAATCTTGAAATGTTCATTATTGTGTTCATCGATGATAACTTAATATACTCCCAAAGTGAGGGAGAGCACATGGAACACTTGAGGGTGGTGTTGCAAAGCCTAAGGGAGCAAAAGCTTTATGCAAAGTTTGACAAGTGTAAGTTTTGGCTAAGTGAGTTTGCCTTCCTTAGGCACATGGTATCAAGTGATGGTATTAAAGTTGATCCTAAAATAATTGAGGCGGTGAGAAATTGACCAAGGCCATTGACTCCTATGGACATAAGGAGTTTCTTGGGCCTAGCTAGATATTATAAAAGGTTTGTGTAAGATTTCTCTTCTATTTCATCCTCACTCACCAAGTTGACTCAAAAAAAATCAAAGTTTGTATGGATGGGTGAGTATGAGAAAAGCTTCCAAACTTTGAAGGATCAACTAACTTCGGCCCCAATATTGACATTACCTAAAGGAAATAATAGGTTCATTATTTATGGTGTTTCATCGAGGATTAGGTTGGGGTGTGTGCTAATGCAACATTATAAGGTGATTTCTTATGCTTCGACATAACTGAAGGTATATGAGAAGAACTACCCAACTCATAATCTTGAACTTGTGGCAGTAGTGTTTGCCTTGAAAATTTGGTGACATTACTTATATGGGGTTCATGTATGTCTTCACCGATCACAAATGCCTCAAACATGTGTTCACCCAAAAGGATCTCAACTTGAGACAACGAAGGTGGTTAGAGCTACTCAAAGATTATGACATAAATATAAATTATCACCCAAAAAAAGCCAATGTTGCAGCTAATACCTTTAGTATAGTTTCCATGGGTAGTGTGGTCTACATCAAAGATGATAAGAAAAAGAAGTTGACCAAAGAGGTCCTTAAGTTGTCTAGGTTAAAGGTAAAAGCTATATGAATCCGGAAGTAGTGGTGCAATGGTGTTTCATGGGTCCCAGTCTTCCTTGATTGAGGATGTTAAGTCTAAGAAAGACCTTTATCCCACCTTAGATAAGTTGAAAGCCCTGGTGAAAGAGGGAAAGATGGAAGTTTTCTCACAAAGGGGAGATGATGTACTTCGATATCAAGAGAGGTTGTATGTACCCCATGATAGTGAGTTGAAGAAGTTGTGTCACGACCTGGACCTAGGACCTAGCCATGACACGATGAATTTGACACCTAAAGGCATCCCATCCAAGCATTGTATTCATAACATAAGCATTCATAAGGTAAAATAAGAATACATAAGAGAATAAGAAAGTGAAAGTACATACAATTAAGAATGGCATAGTTCCCATGAGGGATTATACATCCATTCTTTAGGTCCAAATCATGCCTCTACATCATAGATCTTGACAGGGTCTAGCACATAGCTCACCCTTAAGATATACATCAAAGGAGGAAAATGATAAAATCTCAACATAAAGAAAAGCATCAAAAAAGGTTTATTCCCAAAGCATGGGAACTCACCAATAAATCTTCAAGCTTTAAATCTGAATCTAGCCACAGCATGAAATAGTCATCTCATCATCCATCCTTACATGGTTAGATCATGTAGGCAAAGAAGTATGTGTTAGTACATGGAATGTACTAAGTATGTAGGTATTCCATGAATCAAAGGATATCACAATAATATCACTATGCATGATCATAATCAATAGGGAAAGGACACAACACGTGTGAGCATGCAAGTTTAAAATCATAGGAAAAAGCATCATAAAATGCTTTAACCTTAACATACATATGTGGGAATAGGACCATATCTAACATATAAGACCACTTAGACTATTACATAGAATCTTAATGTTCACTCTACATCAAGCTAAGAGGAGTCTACTTTGCCAAGGTAGACTCTATCCTCACCCTGTAGGCTCTATCCTAGCACAATGAGAACTATGATTTTACCCCACCCTTTAGGCTCTATCCTAGCATAGTTAGTTTCCATTAAAGCTATATGGATCCATTAGCATACCTTTAAGGCATAAAAATATGAACATCATTCCTATGGTGGAACATAGTTATGGGACTATGGTATCTACCAAAGCTCTCTTGGTGCTAAGTCATATACCATGAAATATATATAAATCATGCATATACATAGCTTTCAACATAAATCATACTTTATTAAAATCATACTTTCATAATCCATAAATAGTCATCATAGCTTTCATGAAAATATCATATCGTAAGAATAGTCCATCTACTTTGCTTTTAATCATAATGTAGGTACACACTCCCACTTTAACATCATCATCATAAATATTAGGGTGTCCATCACCCTCTTTATTATAGCATCATCATTATCATCATCATAACATCAATATTGTCATAAAATATGCTTTCACGTACTTGAGATCATAATCATGAAAATTCACAACATTATCATAGGAGACTAGGATTAAGTGTGGGTCCATAAACATTTGACTCAAAATCATACAATTGGATAGATTTCATAAAGAAAACATGCAATTAAAATCAAATTGGATCATTATTAAAGGAACTCATATCAAGTCATTAAGCTCTAATCATGCATACTTAAAATCACATACTTTTGCTTGAAAATCATGACATCACAAAATTCATCATAAATTCATGCATTGTCATAATCATCATATAGGAATAATAATCCATTCATTAGGAATCATAGCTTAAAAGCTTATAGTAAATCACCATGAAATTTTTATAAAAAGAAGGTTTTGGATTGGGCTTCATGGATGAAACTAACCATGAATGAAACCTTACATACCTCAAGTAGAATCCTTAAGAATTTGAGGAGAAAATTTTGAAAATCCTTAATCAAACCTTCAAGCATTAGTTCCAATGGAACCATTGACTTAGAGAGAGAAATATTGAGAACCCTTGAGAGAAATTTGAGAATTAAAGGCTTTGGATGAATTAGGAATAAGACTTATAAAGGTTAGTTTGGTTAAGTTAGTAAGGATAGCCAAAATGATATAGATTAGGACTTAGATGAATTTAAAATGTCAAAAACACCCTTCATTAAAACTGTCAAATCCGTCCACAAAACCCTTACTATGGGTCGTGCATGAACATACGGTCCATACAGTTTATAGAACCTTGTGCCATAAAAGTCAAGTTTCTGAAATGCAGCTTCCATTCTATGAAAATGCAGGATGACCCATGGAATAATTTACGGGTCATAAATCCTTTCGTAAAATCATTCCATACTTCAAAAAATTTAGATTCTTCACAGCCACTTTCTATGAACATATTTGACGGGTCGTGGTTACTTATATAGTTTGTCCTAGTATCATGTAAGTCAACTTTCAGAAATTCTTAAATTTTTATTTTTATTGGTCACATTCCATGAACCAACCTATGACCCGTGGTTTCTTCTACAAGTCGTAAACTGGCTTGTAGGGTAAAACCTTCGATAAAATTCCTGTCTTTCAATTTTTCAGGCCTAAAAGCATGAGGGGTGTTACAAGTTGATAATATAAGAAGCTCATAACTCCTCGTATTCTATTCACCCTGGTACCACAATGATGTATAGAGACTTGAGGGAGATCTATTGGTGCAATGGAATGAAGAAAAATATTGTGCAATTTGTGTCCGAGTGTGCCAATTACCAACAAATCAAAGTTGACCATCAAAGGCTGAGTTGCCTATCCCAATATATTGATATTCCTACTTGAAAGTGGGAGAAAATAAATATGGACTTGGTAGTGGGGTTGCCAAAGACCAAAAAGCTCTTTGACTCCATATGGATAATAGCGGATCGCATGACAAAGTCAGCTCACTTTCTCCTAGTCAAAACTACATTTAATACCGAAGATTATGCTTATTTGCAAATTCAAGAATTGGTGAGGTTGTATAAGATTTTATTGTTTATCATATTAGATCATGGTGTCCAATTCACCTACCATTTTTTGAAATCTTTCCAAAGAGGACTTGGTAATAAGGTGAAGTTGAGTGTCACTTTCCATCCACAAACCAACGAACAAGCCAAGAGGACTATTTGCACTTTGGAAAATGTGTTAAGAGCTTACATGTTGAAATTCAAAGGGACTAGGGATGAGCATTTTCCTTTTACTGAGTTTGGCTACAACAATAGTTATTATGTAAACATTGGGGTGGCACCATTTAAGGCATTGTATGGTAGAATATATAGATCACCCTTCAGGTGGTTTGAAGTCAGTGAGGTGGCATTGCTAAGACCGGACCTAGTCATGAATGCCTTGGAGAAAATTAAAATCATAAGGGAAAAGTTGCAAATAGCCTAACCTACTCCGATGTGAGGAGGGAAGGATCTTAATTTTCAAATTGGTGATTGGATCTATTTGAAAATATCTTTATGAAGGGCATGATGTTATTTGGTAAGAAGGGTAAATTGAGCCCTAGGTATGTAGGGCTTTCCAAAGTGGTTAGAAGAGTGGGAAAAGTGGCATATGAGTTGGACCTAACTAATGAAGTGCATTTAATCCATTCGATCTTTCATGTATCGATATTGAGAAAATTCAGAGGTGATCCAAACTCCATAGTCCCTTTAGAAGATGTGAACATTGAAGAGAACTTGAGTTATGAAGAAGTACTGGTTGGGATTCTAGATCGGCAACTGAAAAGGCTAAGGAACAACGAAGTTGCATCTATTAAAGGCTTTGGAGAAATCATCAAGTTGAAGGTGCTACATGGGAACTAGAGACGGATATGATGATATGTTACTCGTATCTAGTCCACTCTACTCAACCTTAAGGTATTATGATATTCTTCCCCAAAACCTCAAATTTCTTGCATTTTAGTTTTGCATGATGCATACACTCATTCTTATGTTTATGGACTGTTTTAAGGCATGTTCAAAATGTAGATTTTGAAAAATTCATGAAATGATGTTTTATCTTAAAGCCCTAGGACCCTCATTCATTCACTTATTCTCATTCTCAAATTCCTAAGGCCAAAAAAATACTCCTTATAGAAGATGAATAAGCTAAATATCACGACCCAACCCCATGAGTCGTGACTAGTGCCAGGATTAGGCACCCAAACACAATCACAAAGCCGAATGGCAAACAGATGACATATATTCTACAAAAATATTGGGCAGAATTTCCTTTGTTTTACAGACTAACCCAAAATAACCCTGCACTCAAAAAATACCAACAAGGCCACACAGAGCCAACAAACACAGCATATATACATATGCGGCCGCCAAGGCTGCCATAGCGGGTGAAACCACCCAACATACACATCATACGAATCAAATCAAACTGACTGGCATAACTCACACCTATTTATCCACAGACCTCTAAACAAAATGATAGAATCATAGGACAGGAAAGGGTCCTGCTATACCCATGAACAAATACATATAATGCAACAAATGAAAATATATATATGCGAAAAGTGGGCTCCAAAGTAGGGGAGAACTTCAAACAGCAGAAGGATGTCCTAAGCTAATAGGTCACCAAACTGTACGTCAGTACCTGCGGGCCTGAAATGCAGCCCCCGAAGAAAGGGGGTCAATATGAAATACGTACTGAATATGTAAAGCAGAATGCACCAAATATAAATTTGAGTAATAATCAAAACAAAAGTATGGAAAGTAAATGCATATCAAAAACATTAAAATGTTTACTTTCAAAATACAAATCATGTCTAGTGTACAGGAACGATGGTCGCCTGCCCGTCAATGGCGCCATATCACAGCATAACACCAGAAAGTTGCAAATCTCCGAATCCCCATCACATATCACATCACAGATATACCAAAAAGCCCAATCACAACATAACACCAAGCAAAGCAAAAATCGGCCCTTGGGCGAAGCTCGGTCTGCCAAACACAGCATAACACCAAAGTATATCATAATGCGCATGACAACCAACCAGTCTGGGAACCGAAGAACGATATCATAGTAGGCAAGAACGGAGTAGTTAGTAATAATATACATAAAATCCTTGTCATGAATCTGAAAGATAAGCAAAATGATCATATTTGAAATCAGAAGCATAATTATTATATTTCTTTCAAAAGTTCTCAAATTTGTATAAAAGGGTGTCATGGGACCTATGAATGGTGGAGACCCAAACTGGCCAAACTTATGGAGAACATACTCATCCTAGATCATACAAACTTCTACGAGGAATTACAAAATTATTTTCAAAGCAATCCGAGCTTTCCATCAAAAGTTACGGACGCTTATAGATTTAAAGATCGTTAAAGAATAATTTTTTTCAAAATTGATCAAATTCCACATATTCTTGCAACTTATAAATTTCAAATACATAGGGTCAATATTATGATGGATTAACATAAGAATATCAAGGAATAAATACGGATCATACACATGCTCGAATTGCGTAAATAGAGTTTTCTCAAGGCTCGTATCATGGCCTATTTTTAACTAAGACATGCTGAAAGAAAAGGTTGTTTTACATACCTCAAACGCCCTCTAAAAGAATCCCAATGCAAGCCAAATCCAACTTATGCTTCAGATTGCCCAAAGTCTACAAACAATTCATAACAATGCCAAACAATTAGCTAAAGACCTTTTTGGGCATTAAATTCTAATTTTGCCTCTAATTCTACAAAAATTTGGGCAACATTTCCCCTTAAAAATAGGCCACCCCGAGAATTCAACTCGGCTCAATCAAACAACAACAACAACAACCCAACAATATCAATAATTAATTTCAATGATAATATAACAACAATAGCTCTATTTATCACCACTTAGCCATATTTATAAATCTGGTTAACATGCTACATACCCATATGGATAATTTCCAACAATTCTTACAATAGCTCTATTTATCACCACTTAGCCATATTTATAAATCTGGTTAACATGCTACATACCCATATGGATAATTTCCAACAATTCTTACAATAGCTCTATTTATCACCACTTAGCCATATTCAAAAATTTGATTAACACGCTACATACCCATATGGATGATTTCCAATCATTCTTTCACCCTATAATGATCAATGCTTAGTTAGTATATTATGATCATTGTAGGGTGAAAGAATGATTAGAAATCATCCATATGGGTATGTAGCATGTTAATCGAATTTATGAATATGGCTAAGTGGTGATAAATAGAGCTATTGTTGTTATGTTATCGTTGGAATTGATTATTGATATTGTTGGGTTATTGTTGTTGTTGTTGTTGTTGATTGAGCCAAGTTGAATTCTCAGGGTGGCCTATTTTTAAGGAGAAGTGCTGCCTAAATGTTTGTAGAATTAGGGGCAAAATTGGAATTTAATGCCCAAAAAGGTCTTTAGCTAATTGTTTGGCATTGTTATGAATTGTTTGTAGACTTTGGGCAATTTGAGGCATAAGTTGGATTTGGCTTGCATTAGGATTGTTTTGGAGGGCGTTTGAGGTATGTAAAGCAACCTTTCCTTTCAGCATGTCTTAGTTAAAAATAGGCCATGATACGAGCCTCGAGAGAACTTTATTCACGCACTCCGAGCATGTGTATGATCTATATTTGTTCCTTGGCATTCTTATGTTAATCTGTCATAATATTGACCCCTATGTCTTTGAAATTTATAAGTTTTAAGAATATGTGGAATTTGATATGTTTTGAAACAATTTATTCTTTAACGATCTTTAAATCTATAAACGTCCATAACTTTTGATGGAAAGCTCGGATTGCTTTGAAAATAATTTTGAAATTCCTCGTAGAAGTTCGTATGATCTAGGGTGAGTATATTCTCTGTACATTTGGCTAGTTCGGGGCTCCACCATTCATGGGTCTCGCGATGTCTTTTTATACAAATTTGAGAACTTTTGAGAGAAATGTAATAATTATGCTTCTGATTTCAAATATGATCATTTTGCTTATATTTTGGATTTATGACAAGGATTTTATGCATATGATTACTCACTACTCTGCTCGTGCCTACTATAATATCATTCACCAAAGATCATTTTGCTTATATTTTGGATTTATGACAAGGATTTTATGCATATGATTACTCACTACTCTGCTCGTGCCTACTATAATATCATTCGCCGATTCCCGGGCTGGTTGGTTGTCGTACGTATTATGATATACTCCGATGTTATATTGTGTTCAGTGAACCAAGCTTCACCCAAGGGCCGATTTATGCTTTGCTTAGTGTTATGCTGTGATTAGGCTTTCTGCTATATCTGTGATATGATATGTGATGGAGATTTGCAACTTTCTGGTGTTATGATGTGGTACGGCGCCATTGACGGGCGGGCAACCATCGTTCCTGTGTGCTAGGCATGATTTGTATTTTGAAAGTAAATATTTTAATATTTTTGATATGATTTACTTTCCATACTTTTGTTTTGATTTGTTAGAACCC